>JAHWFO010023578.1:799-20312 GCA_023313115.1 Rhysida immarginata
ACAGACCCACAGACAGACCCACAAACATCCTTCTTTATATATATAGATAGATAGACTCCGAATCCTATTGTTAACAGCGGCAAAAAGTGAAGCTAATTGAGCCATGATAGTTCTGGGCAGAAGTGAGCCGTGGAGTAATTAGCTGTCTGGCTGCTTTGTTTTTGAAAATTTTGGGCCCGATGAATAATTAATTCAAAACCATTATTCAAAGTTGTTCTGCGTACAACTGTACAAACAGACAAGAAAAAGGATCAGGAGTCATTTTCCACAAAAATAAATCAAAAATACGTAACTAAAATGAAAATACGTTACTGAAAGACAATCGAAACGAAATTGAAATTATGATCGAAAATTGTTTATAAAATATAATAAAATACTTCAAATACAAAGTAAACGAAAAGATAAACTTATCACTCCGTGATCGGCGTGTGAAAGAATTATTAATCAGCTACTCTCGTGTTTAGCCATGTGTTTTGCATCATCTTCACTCACTTTCAGCCATGACAGTTCTGGGCATGGAGCTTCCCAATTTGCTTCAAGTTACAACAATAGGATTCGGAGTCTATCTTTAATATACGTCATTGCTACGCCCCCTCTCACTCGCTAACCGCTCATTTTTGCACGAACCAACGTCGCTCCTAAAAGCAGATTTTTGGCCCGCCATCTATTGCCTCTCTTATGCGAAGAATGATTATTAATAATATTGACATTATTAATCGAACTATCGCTGGCAATAGATGGCGCCTGAGGTTGCGCGCTGGAAGCAGACGCTTTATCTTGCTGGCGACTACGATCGCACTCAACGCAGCTCACAATGCTTTGTGACACCTTGCTTAGCAAACAGAGGCTTCCTTAGCAACCTCATCTAATTCATAAGAACGAAAGACTTTTTAGAACTCAAATGCTTTCCTTTCCGTTCTCGAATGCTTTAAAATGCTTGTTAATATAGCTTCTCATTCTTGAAAGTCTTTCCTCGCGCTAATCTGAAGTCTCCTCTGAACGTGTTAATCTACTTCTCTTTGCATTGGCTTTCGACCTTTTTTACTTTCTTATACTAAGTATAAGAAAGTATTGTAATCACGAAAAATTTCGACCTCCAGATTTCCTTTGATCTTCACGTTTTAGGTTCCCTAGATTACGAAAAAGTGATTTCTGGAAAATGTCTGTGTGTCTGTGTGTGTGTGTCCACGCTAGCGTCCAAATGGCTAAAGCTATCGAGACCAAACTTTAAACTTAAGATTATAATCTTCCTCTGGAGGTCTGATTAGTTTTCCAGTGGAATCGGTGAACCGGTAGTATCAGTTTACTCAATCGCCAAAATATAAATTTTGAAATATCTCGTTAGACATTGCGTTTATGAAAATTTTGTATGGACCAAAAAGTGTTCCAATTTCAATTATAAACAACGTTTGTTAAGAAATATGTTCAAAATTCCAACCGGAAGTACCAGTTTTATTCTTGTCAAAATAGAGTTTTTTTGCGAAATAAGATGGTATAAGCAAATTTGGAATCTATACCAAAGTGTTTTAAAGCTAATTTGAAGTAACTTTTATTCATAAACTTTTTAAAAATTTCTTTCGGAAGTAGATTTTTTAGACAGTTGTTCAATTTTTTTCTGAATTTGGACCATGTCATTTATTTATAAGTCGGGTGGTGACCACACCTCATTTTTTTTTCTGAATTTGGACCAGGTCATTTATGTATAAGAAAGTCGGGTGGTGACCACGAAAAAAGAAACTGAAAAGAGAAAAATAAAAAATATCCTTTTAATATCAATAATGATTAATAAGTAAATTTCTAAACTAATGTAACTACCAACATTAAAGGCTGTGTAAAGAAGAAGAGGAAGCTATTATTAATGTTATTGATTGTTAGTATGCATGGCGCCGACTCAAAATTAGTTAGGTACTTACAATAGTTTAGAAATTTACTTATTAACCATTATTAATACTAAAAAGATTTATTTTATTTTTCTCTTTTCAGTTTCTTCCTTCGTCGGTTTAATTTTTTTTTGTTAAAAAGTTTTTATTCATATAGTGAAACAGCGTATAGTCTTAATTTCCTTAGCTAAAAATTTAAACACAGTTGAAATTTTTCTCAACAGATGGCGGATACTGTTTCGTAACGGTAGTTAATTTTTTCCTTTGATGATTTCTCTCAACAGATGGCGAGTAGTTTCACATCCTTGGAACACTTGCCTCTGGAGAAAGGAACTGCTCCGCTATGTTATTGGTCAAATGATCACACGTTATAACGTCACTGAACGTAGGGAACTGAAACCGAAAGTGTTCTGAGTTGTCTGAGGAGTCCACGAGAGTAGTGAAAGCTATCCTGCTCCTCTCACAACCCTATCGTTCGTGGAGATGGCGAAAAAAGAGAGATTTGTATGTATGTTCTGTAACCGATTATTTAGTAAATTTTATAATTTACAAAGGCACACCATTTACGTGCATAAACAAACACTAGGATTCATTTAAAAAATAAAAGCGTAAATCATTTAAAAAAAAAAGAAAATTCTTAGGTTTTTTTTTATTTTGTTTTAATTAATTTGTTTGTTCAAAATTCGTTCAAAAATACATTTAGTAATGAAAAATGATTATTTCAAAAAATTGGCAAAAAAGTTTTTTTTTCCTGAAGGGTTGGTTGGCACCATGCAACTTAGCGACAAAAGGAGGAATCGGATGTTTGAAAATTTCTAACGAATGTAAAAAATCTTCAATTCTCCTTCTGATCTTTTTCCCAACTATTAGAATATCGTTGCTTCACCCAATCTTTTCATTTCTTCTCTTTCTCATAGTATCATTAAAAAAATTTTTTTTAAATAACCTAATTTAAAAATTACGGGATTTTAAAACGATATTTTACATTTCAAAAGCAAAACTTTTTGGTTGTTACTGTATATGACGTAGAAATATGTTACTGCATATAAAAATAATGTGTACGTAAGAAATTTGGCTCAGACTATTCTGCACTTCACTTTACTCGTGAAAGTGAAATTCCTTTAACATTAATTTGCTTGGAAAAAAATATTCCCAACCCAAAATTTTTTATAATGTTTAAGTGATTTACACGTCTATTTATCTCCTTTAATCAATAACGTTAATTTTTTAACGATTTTAAAACAAATTAGTTTAAAAATTTCATAAATTTTTTTATAATCTGGAAAATTTAATTAAAAAAAGAACCCCAGAAAAGCTCGCCAACGGGTAGTGTAGATTTCAGAGTTGTTTCATGTTTCTCCTGAAAGATAAATTTCATTTTCCGTTTTCGCAATACCCAAAGTGTGTGCGCCAATCACAAACAGGCCGATGGAGTTGGCTTTAGTATTATGTGAGCTCGTCGATTAACTCAAAGGAGAAAAAGCACATTTATCAAGGATTCTATCCATAACAAAAAAAAAAAATCAAAACTAATTTAACGTTTTAAGCGTTTTGTTCTTGATTTCATCGAGGGTTTTTTTTTTTGTAGTTCTTGACGAACCCCGTGGCTCTCTTATAGTTCTTACACACTTTCGCACACCTCAAGTTTCCCTTCGTAGCCTACGAGAAAATCGATTTTCTCGCAGACGTAATATCGTGTGATCTATTGACCAATCACAGAGCACAGCAGTTTCTTTCTCCAGAGGCAAGTCTTGGAACTACTTTCAGGCTTGCCGGCCTCTGTTAATACTTGCTAGACAGAAGGCCTGATAACGGAAAAGTCATACATTGTTACATCATCATTAGTGGACCAACGTTAGGGCTTCTTATTGGTAGAAATAGGATTAACAATGGTCGATTACTGATGATAGAACAATGTTTGGCGCTTCCGTTATCAGGTCTTATGTCTATACCTTGTCTCAGCTTTAGTTGAGAGTGACGTCACGAGTGAAGCGGTCATAGTTCGTTCGCAAGAAGAAATAGTTCAAATAATTTTCTATATAAGAAGTTCAAAATTCTATCTACAATCATATTTCCTATTTTTCTTCTCGATATAATAAAAAAATCGGCGGATAGAAAAGCCATTTAATAGAAATTGAAAGATAATTTCGCGCTTTTTGCACAAGTTATATCTGTACGCAACCCAAGACAAACACAAACATCCATGCCCACGGCGGGATTCGAACCCACGACCAGGCGGACTCGAGAACTAGAAAGTCTACGCCCTAGCCCTCTCGGCCACCTGACCGGCGCACAAATGGAACCTTCACGACCCCACCTAGCAATTTTCAATGGTAAGATATGACGAAATCGTAATGACGAGATAGAAGCGATTATTAATTACCATTTTCGCCAATTGATAAATATGGTTGCACTTTAAGAACCATTTTGAAAGTGGTTGTAATCGATACAATGGCACGTGCTCCAATGATGCCTTTAGGACACCCTCAAAAATTTTCAATGATAAGATATAACAAGTAGTATATCAAACAACTCGAAATTATAAAATAATAAAAATCATACCATCCTCTTTTAAACGCTCATTTAAAAATATAGCAGCAGAGAATGAGGGAGCGTTTTTTTGTCCATGACTGTGCGTTTTATCCCATGCATCCTCAATCGAGTTCATATTTGGAAATCCACTCGATGCTTTGCATATCCTCACTTTGCAGAAAGTCCTCCACCATCGGAATTCTGTGGGGATGTGCATTATTAATTACTGTTTTCTCCAAATTGTTCAGCGCATGAACCAATTTGAAGATCGTTGTAATCGAAAGACTTGCACGTGCTCTAATGAAAGCCTTATGACACCTTCAAAAAATTTCAATGATAAGATAGGGCATGTAATATATCAAACAACTTAGAATGAATGAATATAATGTAAAAGTAACGATTATCCAAATTGGTACGTGGTTTAATGGTATCATTATGGTCCATTGGAAATTTCAATGCTAAAATATTGCATGTAGAATATCAAACAACTTGGAATGATGTGTCATAAATGAATATTCCATAAAATTAATGTTAGTCGAAATAGTTTCAAAGGCACCTGGTTTAGTGAAACCAGTATGGCTCATTGAAACTTTCAATGCTAAGGTAATATATCAAACATCTTGGAATGATGTTTAATAAATAAATACGACGTAAAATTAATGAAAATCCAAATTGGTTGAAAGTTTCGTGGTTTAATGTTATCATTATGGTCCAATAGAAACTTTCAATGTTAACATAGGGCAGTTAAAGTTAAACATAGGAAACTTGATGTTAACATGGTTGAAATGGATTCAATGGCATGTGCTCTAATGGTACCCTCATATCAATGATTTCCAATGATAAGATATAGCAAGTGGTATATCAAACAACTCGAAATGATAAAATGATAACGAATAAAAAGTTATTATGTACGTTTCCTTCCCTACATGCTCAATCGAGTTCATATCCGGAGAACACCCTCTAAAATTTTCTGAAATTTTAAAAATGTTTCAAAAATTTTGTGACAGCGATTATTTTAGCCTTTCGGTACTTGGTCATGTCATTCCTTAATGATTGATTTAGTTACTAGCTGATATTTCCGGCGTAGCGCGGGCTGTTTTTTGATGAAATTTTGCAATATCTGAATGTGAATATTCAGAAAAAATGAATACGTGAATAAAGCTTAGAATTAATATAGTAAAAATTCAATTTCAAGAAACGAAAAAGACTTTTAAAATGCTCCCAATGGTTGTTCTCTCCAATTACGGCCCTTCAGCAGTTCTACTCGGCTTCGCTCATGTTGGAATGTTGTGTTTTAGCTGTGCGTTTGACGCAGTGCCGGAGAAAAACGGCGAATAATTGCGTATGTAGTTTCGAAAGAAGAAGGAAGTAGAAAAAAATGAAACCATAATCTGATCTGACGTTTCTTCATCCCTGGCTGTGGCTTTAGTTCGCAAGCTTTTTTTATGTGCTCTTTTTTCTGTTTATTCACATTCAGAAATTGCAAAATTTCATCAAAAAACAGCCTGAGCAACGCTGGGTACATCAGCTTGTTAAACAATAAAAAATCAACGCTTTTCTGCATAACACGAAAAACATAGCACTATCTATGCTACGTCATATTTTAATGCAGAGGCCTTGTTTCTCGATGGTTGTGGTTGTGGCCGCCCGCGGATGGTTGATGATCGGACAGAATGGAGACTATCACGACTGGTAAGGATAACAGAAGGGCAACTTTGCATCAAATCACTGCTGACCTTAATCAGGGGTCCTCCAAAACGGTCTCTGAATGCACTGTCCGCCGCACACTGTTTCGCATGGGATACGGAAGCCAAAGACCTGTTCGCACACCTTTGCTGTCTGCAGCCAACAAGTGGAAACGACTCCAATTCGCTCAGGAGCACAAGGACTGGACTCTCCAGCAGTGGAAACAAATCATGTGGTCTTACGAGTCATGATTCCAGTTACATCATGCAGACGGCCGCGTGAGAATCTGGCGGAAACAGCACGAAAGCATGGACCCCGCATGCATGAGTACAACCCTTCAGGCCTGTGCGGGCAGTGTTATGATCTGGAGAATGTTTTCCTGGCATGCGTTGGATCCGTTAATACGTGTTGAACAACGTCTGGATGGCACAGCATACCTCCGTATCGTCGCCGATCAAGTCCACCCTATCATGTTGATAGCGTACCCCAATGGAGATGGCTACTTCCAGCAAGACAATGCGCCATGCCAAAGAGCTCGTATTGTGCAGGAGTGGTTCCAGGAACATGAGGGGGACTTTACCTTACTTCGGTGGCCCCCACAATCTCCAGATCTCACTCCAATTGAGCATTTGTGGGACGAAGTCGAACGAACCATCAGACGGCTGGATCCACCACCGCCCAATCTAGCGCAACTAGACAGTGCTATCTATCATGCATGGTGTCAGATTCCTCCCAGCACCTTCCAACATCTCTCGGAATCAATGCCATGAAGAATCATCGCAGTATTAAAGGCAAAAGGTGGCCCAACGAGATACTGACAGGGTGGTCATAATAATATGATCACTCAGTGTATAATAGACGATATTAATAGGGCAGTCTCTGTCGAGGAAGCAAAGAGATACACGTGTCTCCCTTCAGCTCCCTAACAAATGTTCAGACGATTGGCGAAAGTTTGTGTGCTTGGAAACCTTGTCGTTCCAGACGTGACTGCAGCTTCCCCTGCCTCTTGTAGTGGGTTTTGTATATAAGGACACCAGTCGTTCTCGGGTAAGAGTTTCTTGTTCTCGGATAGAGCAGCAGATCCAAACAATCTCTAAAAATCCACGATACATTTTAACTATAATCTGTGTGAATGTGAATGTTTTGGAAACCGAGGTGGTGATGATGCGATGATTAAATGTTCGTTTCCAAGGAATTATTAAAAATGAGCATAAACTGATGATGCAATAAAAGGACATAGATAAGGCAGTGTCTATCAAAGAGGCTAAGGAGTTACATGTGTCTCTCTGAGCTCCCTAACAAACGTCTAGACAACTGTCGAAAATTTGTATGTTTGGAAAAGAAAGAGAAAGAACGAGTATTGATCAGAGAAACTCTGTAACTAAAAGACAAAAAAGCTATTCGGGAGTTGGAAACATCTGAACAACGGGACCTTAGTCTAGAGCAGGAGGGTATAAAAGCTTATACGTCAACGGCAAGGGAACCTTAGAAGGAAGGTGGATCTAAAGTATTCAGTGGCATTCCACGGTGATGAAGATGGATGTCAATTTAATCTGAGGCAGGACAAGAAAAGGTTTAATAAAGTCCCGGGCGACGCTGGGTTATCAGCAAGTCTATACAGGGTGAGTCGAAGGTCTGTTGCCTTGGATACCAATGTAGTTACGCAAATTCCAATATAAAGAATGAATAGGAACTTGAGGGTGCTCTATCTGATGGAGGACTTTTCATCATCTCGGATATGCAAATTAGTACACATCCAAATTATATCTCAAAAACCATAAGAGATACAAAAAAAATTGCAATTGACATTTGTTCAACAGCAAATTTCAAACAAAACAAAAAAAGTTCACCAAAATCCGATGAGCGGATCACCCACAATCCTTACAATCCTCACTCACAGTCATCTAATACAAAGTAAGTCTTTCCATCAATCCAGATAGTGTTCAATGTGATGTCCACTTGCACCATAGCATAATTCCACACATTTCAACGATGCCTGGTTGTTGCATGATAATTTTGCCTCGCCTCACCAAAGCAAAGGACAATGTTGATCATTTCTTGGTTAGTGTACTGTGCCATCTTGCTTTGGTCTGATTTTTTCTTAGCTTCAACATACCCTTTTATACCAATTGCACAGGAAACTGGTGATTTTGTGGTAAATTGCGGAACTTTCCAGAACAGGATGAGGATGGTGCATGAAATAATTTACTTGCTTGGTAAATGGTATTCAGAAGGAAAAAAATCACTCAGTGGTTACTTCCGAGACTTGAACCCAGGAGCTTTGGACTCTGTTGCTCTTGTTTCCTCCTATGGCCACTCATCCCTTGCCTCAAACTTGACAGGAATCAAGGTTATAATGTGGCAGAGCTTGCAATGAGGATTGTGGGTGTTCCGCTCATCGGATTTTGGTGAAGTTTTTCGTTTTTTTTTGGAATTTGCTGTTGAACAAATGTACAATTGGAATTTTTTGTGTTTCTCTTACGGTTTTCGAGATAGAATTTGGATGTGCCCTAATTTGCGTATTTAAAATGATGAAAGATTCCTCGTCAGATAGAGCACCCTCAAGTTCCTATTCATCCCCCCCCCCCCCCCCGGCTGTGACCACCAGTCGTTAATCCAGGTCCATCCAGGGACCCAACTTGTCGGCCTTAGGTCATACAGGCACTGGATGGACGTATTGGATTCTAAATTAATTAAATAAAATAAAAATAAATAAATAAATAAAATTTCCGTAACAATCATTGGTATCCAAGATAGGAAGGGGTTAACAGATTTTTGACTCACGCTGCATATTTAAAGAAGAATGTTTGTGGGTTTGTTTATTTCTCCTTCAAATGTACAGCTTTATTCCGTTCTTGAAGAAATTTTGCGAACACTTGATCTTCAGTGCAAGAGGAAGGTCACTGTCTACCACAGATTTCGAAAATATAATAATTATCCATAATAAATCGATATTCATAATGATGGTAGGGCATATTAAAAAGAGGTATCTCATTAGCAACAATGCAAGCCAAAGTGTGTGCAACAATAGGTATCAACACGAATTCACCCATACTATGCACGGACCAACAATATATACAAAAAAATAGCAATATTGACAGTTAGTAGTAAAAGTTTTTGACGGAATTTGATTTTATTTGAGACATAACGTTGTTATTGCTACTTTGCGAGCCTCAACAATGTCCTTTTACGTTCGGGATTTTGAAACAATGGGCGAGGTCAAAAATGCACCAACCGAGTTGGGTTAGTGAGCCAATGATTATTGCTCGATAGTTAACATTGTTGACTATCGTAGCAACAATGATTTTCTTCACTAACTCAACTCGGTTAGTGCATTTTTGACCTCGCCCAGAGATCACGACCTACTGGATACTAAGATAGTATCCAGTAGGCCGTGCAAAGATATATGCATTAGTCATGTTTACCGTTGCTGAGGACGCGTTGTTGTCAGTTTGGCGATAAGGGGAAGAAGTTTGGAATGGAAAAAAGAGACAATATGTAAAACTAAACACATGGACGAACGAGTAGCACGGAGAAGACGGACGCGACTCCCCCTCCGTTGATTTGGAACGCAACGTTGAGCGTAGGAAAAAAATATGTCGAGTGGTTGTGTTTTTCTAAGTGACTGGTCTACGTCCAAGTTTGTGTAGGAGTGGTGTTCAGCAAGGATAGCAACTCACCCCAATAAATTGGCAGACGCCGAAAGAATTCAAAGCTCTTCGTATGAACTGTACTTACCCCTTTTTCTCATTCGTCGGAAGTAAATGTAAATAACCAAAGTGAAGTGTGCTACAAACTTCTGCTATATTCTTGGCGTCGATAGACTCAGAGATTTTGTTTAGTGGAACGTGACGTCTTGGAACTTTTGCCACTAGAGCGTACATAATTTTCGTAAACAAGGATCATAACGGCCTCGAGCCTTATGGTCCACGAAAAGATGTTCGTCGACGATTCGTAAGTGCCGACTGTTTTCTTCCAGCGATGCGCCGCCACTCCGCATCCATCGCTTGCAAGCACCTTGTGATCTCCAAGCACCTCCTTCTAGCCCCGTCGGGAACCTCAATAAGCGTTAAGAAGACTTCTGCGAGGACGATCCACTTCTTCTCGTCCGTCAATAAGGGAACCCACGACTTCAGAAACAAGTTGTGAACAGCCAAGCAGAGAAAAAGTAATATCCATTCTTTTATTTCATTCTGACGACAATTAAACCAATTTCAATGAACTTACTTGATTAGCGATGTAACCGGAACTTACCTAAAGAATTTAATTATATATATGAAGAAAATCACCACCCTGCTGGCCCAAGAACTTCATTCAAGAAAGCTACTAGTGACAAAGTTTGGATACCAATGAAAAACGTATTAAGGAAGCTTTCAGTGCTTGAACTTACCACAGCAACTGGGAGGTCTTATTCTATATCACAAAAGCTGTCTGAAGAAATAAGTGTTCTTAACAATCACCACTAGGATTATGAAGCAACGCATCTCGAGAGTATGTTAATTGAAAATATTTATTTGAAATTTGTCAAGATAATATAAATGTTTAGTTCAGTAATTTTTCGAGTTTTTGCATATAATTCAGTACCTTAACTTCAGTAATAATTGATTACATCTAGCCAATATCACACATGAATTAGGCAACAGCCATAAGATCAATTGTAGTGTAATGTGAATTATTTCCTCATTTTCAAAAATTCATATCTTAGTTCACATAAAACATCAATGTTGAAATTTTTACAGTACTTTGCTATCATATAGGTGTACAAAATGTGCAAAAATCAAATTTTTATATTCAGTCCCACTAGAGATAACTATCCCCAAATTTAAGAAAAATAAAGATTTTTAAATTTCAAAAATTTTTAAAACATTAAGGAAACATTTGTCAGTGTTCTTGCTCCCTAACTCATTATCTCCAGTTACTGATCATTTTTAAAGATTTTCAAGAAATTGTTAAGTACTAAGAATTCTCTTTTCTAAGAAAAGCCTGAATAACAGGAATTCTATGCATTGAATTCTATATTGCACAAACTTTGCCTTGCATTGTTGGTCATGAGACATATATTGTTGATCCTTGCATAGTGTTGGTGCATTGCGTGTTGACACCATTGTTGATATCTATTTTTGCACAAACTTTTATTTGCATTGTTGTTCATGAGATATATATTGTTGGTCCGTGCAGAGTGTTTGTGAATTGCGTGTTGATACCATTGCTGTTATTTATTGTTGCAAAAACTTTGTCTTGCATTGTTGGTCATGAAATATTTCTCATTAATATGCCCTGCCAAAACCATGAATATCGATTTTTTATCAATAATTATTATTTTTTTGAAATCTGAGGTAGACAGTGACCTTCCTCATGCTTTGAAGGTTATGTATGCGAAATTTTATCAAGATCGAAATAAAACTATAGATTTTTATAAAAAACAAACAAACAAACCCACAAACAAACAAACAAACAAACATCCTTCTTTATATACGAAGGACATAAATGCTAGACCAATAGAAAAATATGGCTAAAAATGTTAGGCCTATTGTTAAAAAGGGCTGAAAAATGTTAGGCCTATTGCTAAATAAATGGCTGAAAAAAGTTAGGCCTACAATAGCAAAGGGCTAATAAATGTTAGGCCTACAATGAAAAATGGGTAACAAATATCAGGCCTGTTGAAAAAAAATGGCTAATGAATGCTCGGCCTTTTGGAAAAAAATGGCTAAAAAAACGAACCTTTTTTCATGGATTCATTTTCACTGAATGTTCACATTCAGAAATTGCCTAATTTCATCAAAAAAGAGCCCGAGCAACGCCGGGTAAAACAGTTAGTATTTATTAATTTTGATTTATATATTTTTATACAATTAATGGTGAAAAGGAACTTTCTTTTTTTGAATTTCCATTAAAGGAAGAAAGGTGAGTGAGAATCTCTGAATTTATTTGCGTTATTTATGTAGCATATTTCTCTTTATCATTTGCATTAATGTCTCTATGGCCATCTGTTACCTATATTCACCATCACGGGACTTACGTGATTTTTTCCGCGTGAATTTCTCAAACAATTAATTTCTAAAAAATATGGTAAATCATTTACTTATTATGTAGAGATCACACGCTAATAAAATTAGAGCATGAATGCGACAGGACTGACCAATATCATCTGAGAAAATAGGGAACGCTACTCATATTTACTCATTCATTGCTTATGTGATTTTTAAAAAAATTAAGTTCTCACTCACCTTTCTTCCTGTAATGGAAATCCAAAAAAAGAAAGTTCCTTTTTACCTTAACGATTCATTCAAAATTTGGTTGCACAAAATTTACGAGCCATTATCTTAACAACAGAGATTTAAATGTTACGTTAATGGGCCTTTTTCACGTTTACGAGACTTGAGAAATGGCGGCGTCCTTGGCAGATTGAAAACGAGGCTGACGGGTGAAGTTCACACAAGGGAAAGCACTGTACGTGCTAATTTATAGATTAATAAAGACGTAACTGTTTAATCACTGGATTTTAACTCAGGATATTTCACGGATTCAGTTGATGGATTAAGATTAGTTAAGAAGGAGGCTATCCCAAATAAATTTGTGTTGCGAAATAGACCAAAACGAATGACTAAAGAAAATCTCTTCAAAAATCACTATACTATCATTACTTTTATTTATTTATTTATTTATTTATTTATTTATTTATTTATTATTTCGTTAATTAATATTAAAATTTGATATAAATCATATTGAATATAATTCATGAATTTAACATATACCTTTTGTATAATAAATTTTATTAATTGAAATCAATTAAAATTATATTGGGATGTTATTTTTTTATTATTTTTTTTGTTTTCATTTTTTGTTTTTATTATTTGTTATATTTTTATATCATTATGGCAAGATCAATTAATCAATCAATTAATTAATGGATCTTAATAACATTTTACATATTGCATATCAGTGTGTAAGTAACAATATAAATGTAAACGCACTGGCAATGATTGTTTATTGCAATCCATGCAATGAAAATAATAACACATATGACGAAAAGTTAAAAGAGATAGTTTAAGAATTTCCTTCCAAAAACCAAGTTTATGACGAACGTCAAGACTACCCAATATGACCGGATAAATAAAAGTTCAAGTATTTAGGAGAATTTAACAAAACGGATCAGAGGAAAAAGCTTTTAAAGCAAGAGTCAGTAAGATGAAATCGGCCTATTTTCTCACCAAAGATATCTATAAGAAGTCAATATCATTCAACGCTAAACTTTGTCACTAAACAACAGTAATACGCCCAGAAGCACTTTATACAGCTAAGTGTCTGACCCTGATCAAAAAAAATGTTAACTCAAGAACTGAAAGTAGCTGAAAGAAAAATATTAAGAAAAATGTTGGGGTCGATATTTAAAGTACGTCGCAACAATGAAATATACACACATATTGAAAAAATTACTGATACTGTACCGTTAGGAAAAGGAGAATAATTTTTTATGAAAATCTTGAAAGAATAAACCCCAACAGGCTCACAGGAAAAAATTTCAAATATATGTCAAAATTGAAAATAGCCAATACTTGGATAAATGAAACACAAAAGGACATAGAAGAATTACAAATTTCACAAGCAGACATATAAAAACGTACACCACATGAAACCAGATTGGTACAATCAAAAGGCTTTCGGAAAAAATGAAGAATTAAAACGGCGCATTTTGGACTCGGGAAAGGAATAATAATGAGTTGAAAAGAACGTAGTCTATTGCGGGTTATTCAACAACACAACAACAACAACGACAAAATAACCTGATTTGTCAAATAAATTTGAAGTAATGATCATCATTGAAGAAGGAACTGAAAATTCTTATATATGTCCTGAAAATTGTAATTTGCAACCTGAAAACAATGAACGGTTTGATTTGATCAACAGTTTCCAGATTTCTCTCGGTTCCTTAAGCCTTGGATCTAACAATTTCTATTACATCCTTCAATGATATCTGTGGTAGTGCATTTAAAAAAGGGACTGAATAAGCATTCATTCCTTCGCAGCAAGCTGCGCTTGACTAGTCAGACTCGTTTTCGATCAAACATGAGCGCGGCCATAATCTCGCGCTTTCTCGTTTGAAAAAGGCCCATTAATGCTGTCTGCCGTCTCCGAGCACTACGGTTATCTTAAATGATTCATCTCTCGTTTTCACGCAGCGTTTAAATCGAAACAAAAACTGTAAATTCGAAACTTAAAAGCGCCACCTGGATAAAGTTGCCCAAGTTCTAAAACAGGAAGTGGTTATACAATAAATGATGACTTGGGTAGTCTCTTTCGCCGATTGTCTCTGTATTCTGCAGTTCAAACTACAAAACGAACACGAGTGGTGAGAGGAAGTGCGTCACATACTCATGAGTTTCGACATTTCTAAGCGTCTGGAATCGAGACTATTCATCAAGAACCAATCAAATAAGCGGAAGCTGTTTCCAAACAGTATGGAGGCAAAAAGAATCACAGATGAGCAAAAAGAAATTTTATTTTATCGAAAATAATACACGAATGTATAAAGGAAAATTTGATAACGAGTTTACGAAGAACTATCATTGACCTATATAAATAACTGGATGGCGTATCCCTCATTGAGGATTAAAAAGGGTGATGCCACTGGATGCCGTATAGACTGTCATATCAATGAATTATGACCAGCACCCCTTCAAGCTGCGCGCATGGTTCGCCCCAACAACGATTACACATTGCAAAATTTGCATAACAGGCTGATAAAGCTTTAAAGCTGGTGCATCAAACGACAGGTGCACGAGCCTCAGGATGGGTATACGTCCTGATTTAAAGGACATCCAAACAGGGATGATAATTAGGTATCGCAGCAAGGGTGGCACCATCTCCGAAACGGCGCGATTTGTAAACTGTCCACGGTTCGCTGTAGTGAAGGAGTACAAAGAGTGGACAGCAGGGACAGAAATCGCGTCCCAACGCCATCACTGAAAAGGGGTCACGAGCCATCGACCAACAGGGTGAGCGGTGCCTACGACGACTCGTTAAAGGTGATAGGAGAGCCACGGTCCATCAACTGACCACCAGATTCAACAATGGTGCCAACAGACGTGTATCCGACATTACCCTGCTACGGATGGGCCTGAACCATGTTGAGCGGGGTCATCGTCAACGACGCCTAGACTTTGCACGTGAGCACCACCATTGGACCACAGACGAGTGGGCTAAGGTCGCCTTCTCCGACGAGTCTAGGTTTTTGCTCCATAAGATTGACGGGCGATGGCGAGTGCGTCGTGAACGCCATGAAAAGAGACTGCAGGAGGCTATTGTGGGCCGGAAACAGGCTGATGGGGGTAGTGTGGATATGTGGGGGATCTTCTATTGGGAGCAGTTAGGTCCACTGATTCGTCTAGAGGGCAATTTGAATGCCTGTGGCTATCTGTCAATCGTAGCGGACCAGGTGCACCCGTACATGCTCACGATGTTCCCCCAATGTGATGGTGTGTTCCAGCAGGACAATGCACCCTGCCACAAGGCACGTCTCCTTCTGGATTAGTTCGAGGAACACTCTACTGACTTTCGAGTGCTCCCTTGGCCCGCTAATTCGCCGGACATCAATCCAATCGAACATCTGTGGGAGCACCTTGATCGCCATGTACAGCAGCTGGACCCTCCAGCTATGACTGCCATACCATTGGACCCATATCGCGCACTTCTTGCGTCCATGCCACGACACCTAGCAGCAGTTATAGCGGCGAAGGGTGGCTACTCCCATTACTAAGTGGGTGATCATAATTCAGTGATATGACTGTGTAGGTAGGGGCAATAGTTAAACTTTTTTGTGACATTTTTATTCGAGATTATTCCAATATAATTAATTTGATGAGAAAATTTAAATTAAAACTTTTTACTAATATAGTTAAATATTATCTTTTTGGTTTTGCAGAGTACAAAGTAAATAATATTTACGAAACTCAGACTGCTTAATCAAACCTTACACACTTAAAGATTTGATTTAAAGTATTTAAAAGCTTATTTTTAATTAATTAATATTTTACTTTGAACAATTGTTAAGTATTTGCTTTTTTTACCTTTACAATGCTCTTATCTGTGTACTCATATTCCCCGATCTATCCTCGTCTCCCAACTTTGAGACCTTTGGGGCATATTATTAATAAGTCGGATACGGAGTTACGCATACGGGTAGCTTTGGTTTATTACCGGGCATCTTCTAAAAAACCTTAACTGGACATCTTTACAAAAAATATTAAACCTTTGCTTATTGAATATTCAAACTCGGCGCTTTCCAGCTCTTTTGAAGAAAGCGACTATTTTACCTCTCTATAAGGGTGATGATTGTAATCTACTAAAAATATTATCGGCCTATTTCAATATTATTTCCCATTTCTAAGCTTATAGAAAAAATAGTTTTTAAGGAACTTCACGATCATCTGTGATTGCGTATTCCTAAACAACAATTCGGTAGTCGACCTGAGACCAGAGTTCAATGGATTCCTATTGACCTTTATATTAAAGCCGCAAAAGCAATAGATCAGGGCTACCATTACTTATCCTTCAAACTGATGTATCTAAAGCGTTTGATACAATCTCTCGGATCCAAATTTTTCATGATCTCCAGGCTTTAGGCATCGTCGATCCCTATTTATCGCTTTGTGAAAGATTATTTTACCAACCGCTTTAATAGTATTTCTGGCAATTCGGGTATTTCGGTTAGTTCAGGGGAGTTATCCAGGGCTCTGGTTTGGGTCCTCTGCTTTATGCTGTTGCGTCATTGTCTTTGTATAAACATGCTTTTGAACTTAATATTAAAAGTTATGTTGACGATAATATTTTATCTAAATCTTTTGACCCTAAGTATCACATGCAGCTTGTACAGCAAATGGAATCAGATATCAAATGGCTTGAGTTCTCTTGAGACCTACTGTCCAGCAGGCTGGATACTGTTTTCAGAATTTTTTAAGGAAAAACTACTCATTATAGAACTTTAGTTCCACTTGCATTTTATAAGGTACAGTTTTGCCTTCTGGTGACAATTTTTCCTTACTTCTGAATTTTAAAACGCGCGCTATTTACAGTGTCTTTGTTCGTCATGGCCACGGTGGAGATATGGTCTCTATTATAGTGGCTAGAAGAAAACTATAGTCTTCTAGTCACTATAGTCTATATCTCCACCGTGGTCATGGCTGACTCCACATCACTTCCCTCAACATCGCGAAGAAAACGTAAGTATTTCTTTTAATTTTGAATACAACATACAAAATAAATGCATCAGTTTAGACCATAACAGTATATATTAAATATATTTACAAGATTTTAATAAGATTAAACTATTTTTGAGGAAAATTTCGACAGCAGGCTGGACAGTTGGATTCAGTTTGTTTATATGCCAAACGGAAGTGTTGTATGCTTTTGTGAAAATTTTCAACTTTAGAGCCACTTACTGCTGAAGAACTTTTGGAGGCAATGCAAGACAGTGATATTGACCTAACTGATTCTAAACATGACTCAGACTGGCATGTAAATTCACCTGACATTCCAGAAAGTGAAAGAGAGGAAGATTCAGATGAAGATGAAACACTTCTTCCCGTAAGTTCTTGTTCCAGTTTCTTGATTTTAGAGAAAAATGTACTTAATTTTATTTTATATACTTTCTAATTTATATTTAATTACATTTGTTGCAGCACATATCATGATGGGGTGTTTTCGATTGCCACAACTTCGCATGTATTATAAACCTGGGGTTAACATACCAATTGTCACTCAAATTCCACGAGACAGAATGTTCAGATTACGAAATAATCTTCATCTGATAAATAATTTGGATGTTCCTGAACATGTTAAGCAAAAGGATAAACTTTGGAAAGTACGGCCAATTTTAAATCGATTTAGAGCTCTATGTTTAAATTTACCACATGGAGAACATGCTGCTGTTGATGAGCAGATGATACCATTCACTGGCACTATATCATTGAGGCAGTATGTGCCTGGAAAACCAAATCCAGTTGGTTTAAAAAATTTCGTTCTAGCTGCACCTTCAGGACCTGTGTTAGATTTTGAGATTTATCAAGGATGTGCGACTTGGCATAAGGATAAACCGAGAAAGGCCTGGGTATTGGTGGTACAATTGTTAAAAGACTAACTGAAAATCTGCAAGCTGGAATTAGAATATATGTAGACAGATATTTAACATCTGTTCTTTTGTTAAAACAGCTTTTAGAAAAACAAATTTACGTTACAGGAACTGTAACAGTTTCTCGCTTCCCATGGGAAACGACACCTGAAATCCGATAAGGATTTGAAGAAGGATGGGAGGGGTTCTTTACAGTCTTTACTAAATGCTGATCAAACAGTTACAGCTGTAAAATGAATGGATAATCGATCCGTAATTCTATTATCAGCATGTGTAGGTGTTCAGCCTGTTGGGCACGTGAAAAGGTATTCACGTGTGGATAAAAAGTATATAACTGTCACGCAACCAAAAACCGTCGCAGATTATAATAAAAATATGGGAGGAATTGATCTTTGTGATCGCATGATTTCATATTAGAGAATAAATATGATAACAAGGAAGTGGCCTGTAAGAGTTTTCTTCCATTTTATTGATTTGACTATTACAAATAGCTGGTTCCAATACAAGCTAGAGAGAGAATTCTTTGGAGACAATAGAAAAACAATGAATTAATTGGAATTTCGTTTTTACATAGCAGAAGCACTTGCTTTCACTGTAGGAAATGTTCGCAAATCACATGAAAACAACGAAGAAGAAAATGCCAGTCCTTCAAACAAACGAGCACGAATTACTCCAGTACCCCTGAAAGAAATTAGGAAATCAGGAGCCGAACATATTGCTCTTCCATTAGCTGAAAGAAATAATTATCAAAGTTGTCCTCTGAAAGGGTGCACGAAGAAAAGCAGATTCATGTGTAAAAAATGTAAAATATTTTTATGTAATCAAAATGGCAGACAATGCTTTGACAAATTTTATACAATAAAATTACAAGTAAAATTGTTCAATTATTTGATTAGTTTTCACAATAAAACTCCAAATATAAATGTTGTTCAATTATTTGTATTTTGCTTTTACAATTAAGACCATTTGTCCAGCCGGCTGGACATAAGTTTTTTATAAAAAAAATAAAATTAACTAGGGCGGACTGCGACTCGCGAATCGCTTTCTTGACCAATAATTTAGAGCGAACCGTTATTGATTGTTAAGAAAATGACTAACTAAATTCTTTAAATTGATATTAATTTTTATTGTTGAAACAATTTCATTTTAAACTGCGTAATTTGGCAAGTTCTTCACGCCTAACCTTCCACTATGCATGGTTATTGATATTAATCAACCGCGGCTTTGCAAATGCCGGTTCGATCAATAAACCGTTGATGGTCTTCACTCGTGAAAATGCCACGTACGA
>JAHWFO010023581.1:0-10598 GCA_023313115.1 Rhysida immarginata
CAATAGGCCATGAATAAATATAAAGAATAATTAATGATAGCGGAAATGAGTTTAGTTGTACGTCTCCTTATCGTACCACATGGTACTATTGGAACTTTCAATGTTAAGATATGGCATGTTATATATCAAAAAACTCAAAACGGAGTGACATGAATGAATATAAAAAGTAATTATGATAGCGGTATTTAGTTTAACAGTACGTATCCTGATCGTACCACATGGTACTATTGGAACTTTCAATGCTAAGATATGGCATGTAATATATCAAACCACTAGTATCAATGCACCATGAATGAATATAATGAGCAATTATTGATAGCGGAAATGAGTTTAGTTTTATGTCTCCTAATCGTACCATATGGCACTATTGGAACTTACAATGCTAAGATATGGTAGGTTATATATCAAACTACTCGTAACAACAGTAGTTACGCTTACTAATACCTGTTGAAGTCATCTACAAAAACAGCTGAAATAACATTGAGAACATATGCCACCTTAGGTTTCTGCCATTCTCTAAATGGCGAAGGCTGCACTTGCGATGGCACCAGTAGCGCTCAGCAAAATGATCAGGGCACTGCCAGTCTCTTTCTTTCATTTGTCTCTGGTCAGCACTAGCAAAAACAAAAATGGCACTGAAAAATGATAAAAGTGAGTACAGAATTATAAAACGTAAAATTTAAAGAGAAACCATCAACATTAATAAAACATATAGAACCAGCATGTAATTACGTTTTTGTTGTATTTTTTAAAATAGTATTAGGGATAGCAGATGTCAACGCATTTTACACGCATAGCGGTTTTGTTTTGTTTGTTATTAACGTCCTTTTCAACTGCTATGGTCATTTCGGGACGGCGTTATAGAGCCGCAAATTTACACGCATAGTGGAGCAACTCTTATCAAGGAACTTTCATTTGTCGCAATATATAATTTAAACCATTTGGATAAGAAGTTGAAAATGCATGTGGAGATATTCAGACGTAGACTTGTAGAAGCTTACAAATTCATGTTGCCAGGCAATGAGTTGTGTTTGAATGAAGAAGACTGCAAAAGCCTTAAAGAAATGGAATATATGCAACAATCTTCCGTGCTCGCAGTTGTGAATACAGAATAAGCATTGGACTCTTGCTTTTTAAACTTTCTTCGATTATGGGACTGAAAATTGAATATGGGACTGAAAATTGTAGAATAATAAGGGAGTTACTTCAGGTAGAAGTCCAAGATGCTGAAAAATTGTTAACACCAATGTCTGAATATGACGAACACAATCCTATATACACTGGAATCAAGCCAAAAACTGTGGACACAACTATACAGGGTGTAACTAAAGGTGTGTTACAAACTTTGGGGAATGATAGTACTGGTCAAAATAAGCATTTTTTGTTCTATGAACATTGGTCCACAACTGCATTGTTTAAGAGTTATAGCAACTGTTCAAAATAATGCCCTTCAGCGTCAATGCAGGCTTGCATTCGTCGCTGTACGTTGCAAGACACCCGTTGCAGCATCTGCTGGGAGTCCCTGATGTTGTCTGCTGCTACAGCCAATCGTGCGATGAGTTCCTCCACTGAATTAACCATTGTTTCGTATATCAGGGACTTTAGGTGGCCCCACACAAAGAAATCCAATGGTGTTAGGTCTGGTGATTGTGGCGGCCAGGTAACTGGACCACCCCGTCCAATCCAACGATCGCCAAACGTATCAGTGAGGAAGGCCCGGACATGCTGTGAGAAATGTGGAGGTGCACCATCATGTTGGAACCACATTACCTGACGGATGTTAAGAGGTATGTCATCCAACAGTTCAGGCAGCACGTCCTGAAGAAAGACGAGGTAGGTTTGTGCATTCATACGAGCTGGGAGAATGTACGGCCCAATGAGGCGATTGCCAACAATACCAGCCCACGCGTTGACAGAAAATCGTTGCTGGAAGCGCCTTGTCGAAATGGCATGTGGGTTGATACGGTCCCAAACATGGATATTCTGGTGGTTGAAAATGCCTTCCCTGGTGAAGGTTGCTTCATCAGTGAACAGCACCTGCTGTGGGAATGCTAGTTCCTCTCTACAACGTGCAAGAAACCATCTGCAGAATGCCATACGTGGTGCAAAGTCAGCAGCTCCAAATGCTTGCACTCGTTGCATACGAAACGGATGAAACAGTTGGTCATGCAGAACTCGCCAAACAGACATGTGATCTGTGTTCATGATGTGTGCAAGCGCACGGGTGCTACATGTTGGTCTTCCGTGAAATCTACGAAGCACAGCTTCTTCGAATTGAGCGGTACGACGGGTGCGAGCGCGACCATGCTCTCCACGCATCACAGCTACACTTCCTGTTGCTCGTAGATGTCGCACAAGCCGAGCAAACATTGTGTGAGGTGGCTGACGACGTTGTGGAAACTGCCGTCTGTACAGTCGACAAGCAGCCCTTCCATTACCGTCTGCAGCACCGTACACTAACAACATGTCAGTGCACTCGTTAAAGGTGTAGTCCATATCCGGATGCGATCACACACGTTAGATTTTTTAGTGTGCAGGATCTGCTTGCATGGTAATGTGATGGTGTGGTCATGTTATTTTAAAAATTTACATGACCATACCACAATTCAGAAAGGGGTGTGTCATAAGCCTGCATTGATGCTGAAGACGTCATTTTGAACAGTGGCTATAACTCTTAAACGATGCAGTTGTGGACCAATGTTCATAGAACAAAAAATGCTTATTTTGACCAGTTCTATCATTCCCCAAAGTTTGTAACACACCTTTAGTTACACCCTGTAGAAAGAAAAATAACTCCAAAACCACTATTCCACATAATAAATTTTAATGACTCAGATGTACATTTCGGAAACGAAGTTTCCTTCATCAGTGAGTGGATGTACTTCGAAGGAAATGTACATCTGAGTCATTAAAATTTATTATGTGGAATAGTGGTTTTGGAGTTATTTTTCTTTCCACAATCCTATATTTAAAAGCGACTACAATCAAGATTAATAAGGCGTTTTTTCGACGGCTCGTGAAATAGCCCGACGTCTTGAAAAAGAATATTTCCATGAATAATAAAATTGTAAAATTGATGGAAAATAAAATGAAACACTGTATGTAAACCGAACGTAAAGTCAAAAAAAAACATGAATAAAAATTGTAAGATGTAAACAGAATATTTTTTACATTTAATGACATTTGAATTAATTATAAGATAATTTAAAATACATTAAGTTTATTTTAACAAAATTTGTATATGACAAAAAATTTACTTGAATTAATTTAGGATTGATAGAAAATTACTCGACAAAAATTGGAATTAGCAAAAAACTAAATTCAATAAAATGAAAAAATTAATTAGTAAAAATGTGTAGGGCTGAATTAAAAAGTTAAACAATAAAGAGAGGGAGCTTAGAAGGAGTAAAACAATAATAATTTTGGTAGACTTTATAACACTGTTAGTTGTAGTCGTTGCACAATACTCAGGGACATTAAAGTATCCTAGGATTAAAATATCATCACATAATAATTTATCTTTGAAAACTCTTTGGACACCCAAAACAGGTAAGTATAGGTCAAAAGGAAAATTGAATACTATGATACAAAATTGTTAAATAGGAAGAGTTGATAATTATTAAACAAAATTTATTTTATCCATGGATAACCAAATACTTGGTTGAAAGCTCTTTGAACACCGAAAAATTCTCTTATAGAGGTCAAAAGGAAAATTGAATACTATGAAACAATAATGTTAATTAGGAAGAGTTGATAATTGTTAAATTAGATTTTATTTTTATCCAGTAACGATGAAAAATTTCTCATGAAAATGAAATTGGCTTAAGTATAAAACAAAAATTAATTTGAAAATGATGTAATAATTAGAGTAAAAAACTGAGGGAAATAAAAATAGCCTTAGGGAGAGAGGGGGAAAGGAGGAAGCACTAGTAAGAGTTTTAAGATATGCTGGAGGGAGAAACGGGAGGGGGTAGAGCGACCAGAAAGTGGGTTAGATGAGTGCAAGGGAAAACCATCAAAACAAAATAAAATCAATAAAAAAATTAAAATTAAATTAAAATTAAAGAATTTTTCAAAGATTTTTCAGATAAATAATATACGTAATTAATATGTGAAATTAAAATGCGAAATTAATAAGTGAAACAAGGTCATAAAAGACTTAAGGGTCCCATACACTGGCAGGTGCAGCCTGTGACAGGCCACAGGTTGCGTCCGTTTTGGCCTTGCTTGTGGCAAATCCACCAGTGTATGGGGTCGACAGATGAGAGGTCTTATCTGTCACAGGCCGGGTTTGGACTTTCACTAGAGTTGGATTTACTGGTCTGTCATACAGCCGCGGCCTGTCAATCTGTGGGGGTGAAAGGCCAGATTATCACAAGCGAAAACCAAAGCCCATGCTCTTGACCAGTTGTCCTCATCTAGTATTATATATCACTAGTTGTTCACCAGTTCTACATACACGTAAAATTCCTTTGCATTCATATAAATATATTAATTTAATTTTGAATTTTAATTTATTAGTTTACTTTTATATTAAATTATAATTCTTTTATGATCATTAAAAAATTAATTTGTTAATTAAAAATTTTTAAATTTTATTTTTGCTTCATTTGTAGATAATGATAAAATTCCTTCGAGTTGATTAAAAACTATTTATTTGGTTTAAATTTTCTTTTTTTTTTTTTAGTTCATTTATTGATAAAAATTATAATTCCTTTTTGCTGATTAGAAACCGTTTTATTTTAAGTTTTAATTTTTAGTTCATTTATAGATAAACTTATAATTCCTTCGAGTTGATTACAAAATATTTACCGTATTTTCGTGAATACTGTATATCCCGCACCCCTGTATACCCCGCGAAATTCCAATTTTATTTAAAAAATATTTTGGAAACCCCACACCACTGTATACCCCGCGGGGTATATAATATGCAGGGCTCAAATAGCTTCTAGTTAATATTACATAACGCAGAAGATTAATAAGTATAATTAATTATTTCAAACACGAAACTCAATTAAAATTCATAAAAATTGCATTGGCAGTATAAAAAAATCCAAGACATTAAAAATGGGAAATAGAAAACGAGTTTATTTTGCAGGCAAAGAAAAATCGAGCAGGAAATTCAACACAAAAGTTAGCAGATGAATCCAGGAGATTGAATTAAGCAACTGATAAATGAAAGACAATCGACAATCGATCAGTGTAGTGAAAAAAGTAGTACGAGTGGCCCAGGAGCCTTAGCTCACTTTACACGCTCGCCCAAATAGTAAGCCAAATGAGGTACACTGAAGTGGGAAAGAAGCCTGATGAACCTCTTAAGTCATCCAGAGAAGAGTCCCTTCATGGTAGGGACGAGAATCAGATTGTGGATTGACGAATAGCGAATCCGAAAAAGCTAGGATCTAGTAGATCCAGTAGTTGGGAAACTCGGCCTTGTCAATGTTCTCGAAATTGACATCCAGGATATGACGGGGTCTTCAAAACCTGAGGGGACCCCTGATAACGAGTGAGTGATCCAGGATACCAGCAACCAGAGTATTTTGTGATGTTCCATCTTGGGCAGCATGTTCCTGAAAAGTGTTTGAAAATAGGAACCAATGTGGGTCATGCCCAGATCTTCATAGATAGAGAGATTGTCGGCAACTCTTATGTCTAGTTGAGCAATGGACCGGAGGGTAACATTTTGGAAGATCTGATGATCTTTCCATCTTGATTTGCAAATGGAAGCCCAAGCAGGCATACCGTGAAGTAGGATGGCACGAATCACTACCTTGTATAAGAGGAGTTTACTGTCTACTCTGACAGCGCTGTTTCGCCCCAGAAGCGCGATGAGACTAAACTTCGCTTTCTTAGCCTTGTTAAGCGAATATTGGACATGGTCGTTCCATTTGAGGCTGGTATCAATCACAACTCCGAGGTACTTATAATTTTTAACCCATTAGAGCTTCCTACTATATAGGATGAGGGGCCTTGGAGGGTTTTAGCATTTGTGTGTGATGAACATGGCTTTACACTTGTTAACATTCAGCTGTAAGCTCCACTTAGAGAACCAGCTCTCACACTGGTGTAAAGCTTTCTGCAATTGGGGTGCTCCGCAAGCCATAAATGAAAGAGGGGAACAGCGGCTGTAGCGATGCATTCGGGCGAATGGCTGTGTGTACACGTGGAGCAAATTACTGTCCAAATGAGCCAAAAGTTGTTAACCTTAGTGTGTCGCAAAAGTTGTTGTGGAGGCAGCTGATGACATGGACTGGATAAAGTGCCCAAGTAATGATGGACTCGTCGTCAGCAAACAAGTAAAGATTGCACGTTGCATACTTAGTCAAGTCGTGGATAAAGATATTGAACAAGGCAGGCCCCAAGACAAAGCCTTGGGGAAACCAGCATTAACATCGCAAGGAACAGACAAGGAGTCACCAACCTTAACACGGAATGTCCTAATTGTCAAGAAGGAGCGGATCAAGGCAATCAGGTCATCAGGGAAGCCACAAGTAATCATTTTATAAATGAGTCCATCATGCCAGACTTGATCAAAGGCATTTTGAACGTCAAGAAAGACGATACCACCAAACATAGAAAGATTGAGAGGACCGTTCAAATCAGCAACAAGCCTCCATACCTGGAGCTGACAGGAGTGAGCTGTGCGGATGCCGAATTGCTCTCCACGAATAAGGTTGTTTGCCTCGCAGAAGTCGTTAAACCTCTTGAGAATAGTTCGCTCAAAGACCTTAGAGAGCATTGGCAGTAAGCTAATGGGCCTATATATGATGGGAAGAGCAGGATCAAGTCCCGGCTTGAAAATAGTGAGGATGATTGAGTCCTTCCAGACGCTAGGGAAGTGACCATTTAGCCAGCAGTCATTCAGGATCCTGGTGATAATGCGAACAACATTAAGATAAATGAAAGCAATCGACAATCGACAATCGATCAGTGTAGTGAAAAAGGTAGTACGAGTGGTCCAAGAGCCTTTAGCTCACTTTAAACGCTCGCCCATAAAGTAAACCAAATGAGGTACCCTGAAGTAGGAAAGAAGCCTGATGAACCTCTTTAAGTCATCCAGAAAAGAGTCCCTTCATGGTAGGGACGAGAATCGGATTGCGGATTGACGAACAGCGAGTCCGAAAAACTAGAATCTAGCAGGTCCAGTAGTTGGAGAACTCGGCCTTGTTAATGTGCTTGAAATTGACATCCAAGATATGACGGCGTCTTCGAAACCTGAGGGAACCACTGATAGTAAGTGAGTGGTCCAGGATACCAGCAACCAGGGTATTTTCATGATGTTCCATCTTGGGCAGCATGTTCCTGATAAGTATTTGAAGATAGGAACCAATGTGGGTCATCCCCAGATCTTCATAGATAGAGAGATTGTTGGCAACTCTTATGTCTAGTTGAGCAATGGACCGGAGGGTAACATTTTGGAAGGTCTGAAGATCTTTCCATCTCAATTTGCAAATGGAAGCCCAAGCAGGCATACCATGAAGTAAAATGGCACGAATCACTACCTTGTAATACCAGAGTTTGCTGTCCACTCTGAGAGCGCTGTTTTGCCCCAGTAGCGCGAATATTGGAATGGTCTTGTTAAGCGAATATTGGACACGGTCGTTCCATTTGAGGTTGGAATCAATCACAACTCCGAAGTACCTACAATTTTTAACTCACTCAAGCTTCCTACCATGTAGGATGAGGGGCCTTGGAGGGTTTTTGCGTTTGCGTGTGATGAACATGGCTTTACACTTGTTAACGTTCAGCTGTAAGCGCCACTTAGAGAACCAGCTCTCACACGGGTGTAAAGCTTTTTGCAGACGGCTGATGACGTGATGAGAGACAATCGACAATCGATCAGTGTAGTGAAAAAAGTAGTACGAGTGGTCCAGGAGCCTTTAGCTCACTTTACACGCTCGCCCAAAAAGTAAACCAAATGAGGTACACTGAAGTAGAATAGAAGCCTGATGAACCTCTTTAAGTCATCCAGAAAAGAGTCCCTTCATGGTAGGGACGAGAATCGGATTGTGGATTGACGAATAGCGAGTCCGAAAAACTAGGATCTAGCAGATCCAGTAGTTAGGGAGCTCGTCCTTGTTAATGTTCTGGACCATGAAAGCAAAATAGCATCTCTTTATATATGTAAACTTTGAGCCCCAGAAGGGCTGTGATTGGTTGTTATTAGAAGCGAGGAAACATGAGCCAATAGAAACGCAGTCATGATAAAAAGTAAAGATATCTTCATGCTTTATGATTTGTATAGTAACTGGATACTTTAATTACAAAAAAATGTAAAGGCACAACTTAATAAAGTAAATATAAATTAAAGTTATTTAGGAATCAAAGATATCACTCGGCTGCAGTGCGCCTTGAAGCAGTTCGAAGACTGGTTTAACTGCTAGAAGTTGAACCTTAACGTCGGAAAGTGCAAGGCTTTGTACCTCAATAGGAAGCTCAAGCGTCCCCCAGATTCTCTTGTTCTGTTCAATAAGAAACTGGACTGGGTGGAAAACTACAAGTATCTGGGAGTTATCATTGACTCAAGACTCTCAATGAACCGGCATATGTACTATGCTCTGAACAAAGCAAAGAGGGCGAAGTACAGTATTATAGCTCTCATGGGTCGCAACAGCGCCCTCAGCATTGACAACAAGCTACTTCTGTACAAGTCGATTATCCGGATCATACTCCTCTATGGCATGCCTGCGTGGGCGACTGTCTGTAAAACTAGATGGAGTGAACTACAGTCATTCCAGAATGTTACCCTGAGGACCATTGCTCAGCTGGACAGAAGGACGATGAAAAACCAATCCACCCACATGGATTTAAACATGGCCCATATCGGAAAGTTTATACAGGATCTCCTTTTGATTATGATACAGAAGATGAAGACTCACGACAATAAACTTGTGAATGGAATACTGAAGAACTCATTGAATATGAACTGGCATACGAAATATCGTAAACTGAGGCACGTTCTTGACATCAATTTTGAAGATATTAGCAATGTCTCTTTCCCGGACTACTGGAAGATGTGATAATCTTCTTTCTCCTTGTGTTTTTTATTTCGTTCGTATTTTGTTTCTGACAATCGTCAATCTTATTTTCTTTTTTGTATAATATGGAAGACCGCTTGGGTTGGTTAGGCTACTTGACTACCTCAATGTATTTCATTTTGAGTTTATTCTGGTTGGATGAGCTTTGTGAAAGCGCTGCTTTCGTCCCATCCTAACAAATGTACACTTCACTGTTCGATTGATTGTCGGAGGGTAGTCATAGGAAATCAAGGACTCTCGTAGAGATGTCATTGAAAAGATAAGCGAACTGAAAAAAGCCTTTGGGAAATGCTCCGGGACTCCAAAGGCAGGTAACTCCAAGGAAGATACACCTGTTGATAACAGCAAGGTAAGTAATGTTTTTAATAATATTGCCTGTGCTAAAAGTTTAGAGTCTATGGACATATGAAGCATGTTCCAGTGGAAAAGATCACCGTTCATATGGGCAGAGCTGAAACCGTCAAAGTTAAATGTGAAGATGAAGAAACGCACAACAGGTTAGTCTCTGGAATTAAAACTGATAATACTTTAAAAATTCAGCATCATCAACTGAAGTCGGAGAAGGTCTTGAAATACGTGATACGTAATGTGGATATTACGTGTGACCTCGATGACTTCCAAGAAGACCTAAAAAGAGCCAACTACTTCCCGGAAAAATTAATTCGCTTGAGGAAAGCCAAAGGAACCATTGATATGCCGATGGTTTTGGTTCTGCTCCCGAACTCCGAACACAACCAGTCATTGAAAAACATAACACGTATTGGGACGCTTGCAGTAACAGTAGAGGCCTTTCGAGGGAACAAGAAGCCACTACAGTGCTACAACTGCCTGCGCTTCGGACACGTATCCATGGGCTGCACGGAAGATCCTCGTTGTAATAAATGTGCTGAGGGGCACCAGTCAAGACATTGCCCAGGATCAAAGGACAAGACCCCCAAAGTGCATCAGATGTGGTGGACAGCACACTTCAAGTTACACGAAATGTCCAAAATACCCCCAGGTTCAAAGGATGCCTAGTTCTTAAGTGACAGTAGGCAAATCCTATGCTGCTGCTGTGTCTATGCCAGAAGATAAAGGCGTCAACATCAGCGACCTACCAGGTATGTATAAGCAATTAGGATGTATCTTTTATCTGTTTTCTAATCTAGGCAAAAGTTACCCACAGTTAAGTGGGCTCCTTACGACCAACTAATTTTAGTATGGCTGCACAACGTTATACTGTAATCAACAAAGGTGAACTTCGGTGCGTGATATGGAACGCTAAGGGCATTCCCCGAAAGTGTATCGAGTTTCACAATTTTCTGTTAAAGCAAGAAATCGACGTTGTTTTCCTGGGTGAAACCCATCTCAAACCAAGCCAAGACTTCAAGCTACCTGGCTATTGTGTGTACCGTAAGGATCGAATGGCTTCAAATGCTCCAAGATGTGCTTCTGGGGGCGCTACGATCATCATTAAGAAGGGAATTCAACACCAAAAATTAGTCTCCAAGTCTTATGCAGGTATGGAATCGGCCTCCATCATTAACAATGACGTCTCCTGTGGTGAAGTGAAGTTCGTGG
>JAHWFO010023591.1:3066-29696 GCA_023313115.1 Rhysida immarginata
CCGGGCTGCGGATATTTTCTTTCCTATTTTTCATTATTTTTTTTTTAGTTAAATTTTGCAATATCTTAAAGATAAACACATGAAAACGCATCGAATTAATACAGTAAAATTCTTAATGAAAATTCGAAAAAAAAATTTTTAAAGGCTCACAATAGATTGATCTCTCCAAGGATGTCACTGCTAGTCTAAATAATTTCTTATTCACGTAATCTTACTTTAGATGTACACTTAATGTTGTTGCAATTGGTACTCTTCTCTCGATGTCTCGAAGCAAAACTTGGGCATTCATCACTTTGTATTCTAGCGGTGGCCGATTCTTCTATTTAATTGCTTGCCATTTGCTCAATACAGCACGAAGCTAAAGGAGTGCATCCTCTGTCATCCTTCCACTCTTTTTCAATATCTCCATTATCTCCAGTTACTGATCATTTTTAAAGATTTTTAAGAAATTGTTAAGTACTAAAAACTCCCTTTTTCAAGAAAAGCCTGAATAACAGGAATTCTATGCATTGTTATAAATTGAAAATTATCTATATTGCACAAACTTTGCTTTTCATTGTTGGTCATGAGATATATATTGTGGATCCTTGCATGGTGTTAGTGCATTGCGTGTTGATACTATTGTCGATACCCATTGTTGCACAAACTTTTCCTTGCATTGTTGGTGGTCATCAGATATTTCTCATTAATATGCCTTGCCATAACCAAGAATATCTATTTTTATCAATAATTATTATTTTTTCGAAATCTGAGGTAGACCTTAGGTAAACCTTTCTCATGGTTTGAAGGTCAAGTATGCAAAATTTCATCAAGATCGAAATAAAACTGTAGATTTATATAAAAAACAAACCCACAAACATCCTTCTTTATATATATAGACTAGCAGAGGTACCCGGTGTTGCCCGGGATAATTTAACTTGTAGGTAAAGAGAACAATCTAAAAAAATAAATTATAACTCCCAGTTGGTTAAATAATTACTCAATCAATACAACACAGAGCAAAGGGACTATCCATTCTACAAAAAATACGAAAAACAGGAAATGTGGTTGATATACCGGGAATTTATCTAAACACTTCTTGAATTGCGTCACCACTACAGAGCATCACCAGATAAGTTTAGTTTTACTCAAGTTTTTCTTACCCTTGACGTAGAAGCTCTTATATCCTCTTGCTCTATTCGAAACGCCCGTTGTTCAGATGTTTCAAATGCCCATATAGCTTTTTCTGTTTTAGTTGCAGAGTTTCTTTGACCAATACTCGTTCTTTCGCTTTCCATTCCAGACACAAATGTTTGCCAGTCGTCTGCACGTTTGATAGGGAGCTCAAGGGAGACATGCCTGACTCCTTTGCCTCATCAACAGACGCTGCCTTATTAATTTCCTATCACTGCATGATCATTCTATGCTCATTATTAATAATTCCTGGAAACGAACGTTCAATCATCGCATTATCAGTATCTCAGTTTCCAAAATATACACATTCCCACACAATATAGTCAAAAAGTATTTTTATGAAATGTTTGGATCTGATGTGGTACCAAATAAGCTAGATAATAACCCCGGCGTGGCTCGGACTTTTTTTTGGTATAAATTTTGAAATATCTTAAAAATAAACACATGAAAACGCTTAGAATTAATACAGTAAAAATTCTTAATGAAAATTTGGAAATTTTTTTTTAAAGGCTCAATGGATGGACCTCTTCAAGGATGCCACTGCTAGTCTAAATAATTTGTTACTCAGGTAAACTTACTTTAATGTTTTTGGAAATTCCCTTTCTTCTGTCGATGTCTTGAATCAAAACTTGGCCATTCATCTCTTTTTGCAGTCTAGCGATCGCCGATTCTTCTATTGACATGCTTAGCGTTTGCTCAATACAGCACGGAGCTTCAGGAGTGCTTCCTCTGTCGTCTTTCCACTCTTTCTCAATAGTCTGCGAACTCTCCATTATCTCCAGTTACTGATTATTTTTAAAGATTTTCAAGAAATTCTTATATACTAAGAACTCTCTTTTCTAAGAAAAGCCTGAATGACAGGAAACTTATCTATATTGCACAAACTTTGCCTTTCATTGTTGGTCATGAGATATATATTGTTGATCCCTGCCTAGTGTTGGTGCATTGCGTATTGACACCATTGTTGATACCTATTTTTGCACAAACTTTGCCTTGCATTGTTGGTCTTTAGATATTTCTCATTAATATGCTCTGCCATAACCATGAATATCGATTTTGTATCCGATATCTGAGGTAGACAGTGACCTTCCTCATGCTTTGAAGGTCAAGTATGCAAAATTTCGTCACGATCGGAATAAAACTGTAGATTTGTATTAAAAACAAACCCAAAAACCCACAAACAAACATCCTTCTTTATATATACAGATAGACTAGGGATATGCCCGCGAAAAATGACGGACAATTTTTTATGGATTAATCATTTTAATTTATAATGCATTATATAAATGTTTATTTCATTTTTACTTTATTTTTCCTTTTTTTTACATTTTCATTTAAAAAATTTTTATTACATTTTTCATTGAGTTAAATTCAGCATATCTTGAATAACAACAGTTTTCGTAATGGCACCCGGCGTTGCCCGGGATAATTACAGTTGTAGTTAAACAGAATAACCTAAAGAAGTTAAGTAATATCTCAAATTGTTTTTCAGTAATTCTACAATCTCATACTGTAGACTTTTGTTAGCCAAAAGGAGACTCGTGTAACTCCTTAGCCTCCTCGATAAACACGGCCAATCTCCTCCATGTCCTGTCATTGCATCATCATGTTATGCTCATTGTTAATAATTTTTGGAAATGAACGTTCAATCATCGCATCATGACCACCTCGGTTTCCAAAACATTCACATTCACACATCAAAATGTATCGGGGATTTATTAGGAAATGTTTGGATCTGCTGTGCTACCGGCGTTGCTCGAACTCTCTTTTGATTAAATTTTGCAATATCTGAATGTGAATATAAAGTAAAATGAACACATAAAAACGCTTAGAAATAATACAGTAAAACCACAGATTACTTATTACCACGGTCTATAGATATTCATGTCATCGAGCTTCGGCCATTTTCCATTGTTTCGAGAAGCTAAGGAAAACAGATCGCGCCAGGTGCCGCATAGATCGCACTATTCCCGACCGCAACCTGCGATAGAGATTTTCATTGAAACTGAATACGAAAGTAAAGTTTCTGTCTGCCGATAGGGTGGCGCTGCAGGCGCAGTTGGGCAGATTGTACATGCAGCGCCACTTTTCAATAGAGTTTCCGCCCTACCGGGAGCTAGAAACTTTAGCTTCATTTTAACACTGGAGCTCAATGACCATGAATATCTATAGACCTTGCTTATTACACAGATGCGACAATCAATTGTTAGGAGTGGAAACTGGAGAGCTCATTGTTTTGACTTTATCTATTGTAGCAATGCCCCTGACTTTCGCTGGGTGCGCTACAATCGATGACTATACTAAATTATCGTATTTAATAAAAACCATGAGTTATGCCGTTTCAACCACATAAAAAGTATAACACATCTTTTTGGAAATTTACATACGGAATTCTTTATTAGACATCTAAATACATGTAAGAACGAATGTTCTTTAAGCAGCACACCCAGCGAAAGTCAGGGGCATTGCTACAATCGATGACGTCAAAACAATAAGCCATGCAATTTGCACTTTAACAATTGAATGTCGCATCTGTGTAATAAGTAATCTGTGGTAAAAATATTAAATATTGCATTGTCATCGGGATCTTATCCACCCTGAAAAATTCAGATCATTTGATGGTCGGGAAGTGGTCGAATTTTCAATTACAAAATCTGTAGCGTTACAGCCATTGTTTTTTCAATTTGTTGGAAACAATGAAGGTTGTATGGTTGCTAGGCACTAAGGAAACGGGCATGGACGAAGCCGACGCAATCTATACAAAGCCATGGCACTACGTCACTTCTATTGTTGAAACGTCACGAAAACCGATGGGATATTTTGAAATATGAATTTTGTATTTTAGATAAATAAGTAAATACCCTATAATAAAATGCATTACTGCCAAACCTGGGTCACTTACTTTTTAATAAATCATTTTATTTAAAATTTTAAATATCCATATTTTGCTTTTAATGTGATAATTTTCTCGATGTCTTGTAGAATTGTATTTTCTTTTTCCCGATAGGATACGATTGCATAGTTAGCATTTAGAATCCGATCCGTGTTAAATGAAAAAAAACAACAAACAAAACAGATTCTCCCACTCCGGTTTAAATACTTGTTCAGTGATTTTATGCTTTTTCGAAATGCGTGAGCCATGTTATGTGAGACGAAAAACAAGCAAGTATCAGTAACAAAAGAAATAATGCCTCATTTAACGGAATCGCCCCCTAAAATCTGGCAACACTGCATAGGAAAAACTGTATCCACTCCCTCCTGAGTTTTGGACTATCGCCCATGAGCTTTGCCCGCGAGCTTTTTATGTTGCACGCGGGCGACGTGCACGATTTGGACGTCCCTGTTTTAAGGTATAATAAATCTGGTCAAGTTGAAGCAAGTGATAGAGGTGGAGCACTTACTAATAAAGTTGATGATGAAATGAAAGACTGCTTAAGTATGTTGCTGGAAGTACATCCTAAGGCCAGTATCAAGCGCCTTAATGAACTGATGCAGGAGACACTACCAAATAAGTAGGTTGTTCACGATCGTACAGTTGGAAGGGCATTAGATAGGTTATTCTATTCACTGAAACAAAATCGACCAGTAGTACAATATAGAAATAGGCTTGATGTCAAAGATGCACGTTATGAGTATGCCCAATGGATAGTTCAACAACACCTTATTTTCATTGATGAAAGTGGCTATATTGTATATACCCAACGAAGATATGGGCGCTTTAAAAGAGTTGCTACAGAATTGTTGGAGGCCAAAGAGGAAGAAATATAAACCTTATAGCTGCTATGTCTTCAAGATACAGATTAATTTACCATGAATTTCAAAGAGGAACATTAACTCAAGAAAGATTTCATGATTTTATCGCTAGCCTGCAAGCAATTTTAGAATATGAAGCAGTTGTTTTAATTATGGATAATGCAACACCACATGCTCGAGCTTTGGCAAAAGATGCAAATGTTGAAATTCGTTTTTTACCATCTTATAGTCCATTTCTTGACCCTATAGAACATTTTTTTTCAAAATTTAAAAATTCAATTGAGCACCAAAACCAAATCGTTCAAAACCAAAATGTTCAATAGGCAAGTAGCAAGAGAAAGAAACATAACTATAGAAGAATTTCGGGCCCAATTTCTAATCGAGCAAGAAGAAATAAGCTTGGAAAATATTACTCAAGAAAATTGCATCCATTGGAATCAACGTGCATTATCACATCTTCCTAAATGCTTGGCTAGAGAAGACATTTTTGTTGCATAAATGTTATGTGATGAAATTGAATTTACCTTTGTTTAATTTGCTTTTCAGTTTGTTGAAAATAAAGTTCCCTTATTTGAAATTGAATGCTTGTTGAAATTGATTGTTAATTGTTGAACCAAAGATGAAATTAAATATGCATTTGTTGAAAAAGGTTATACATATTGCTGAAAAAGAATGACAGATGGTGTATTATAGGTAAACAGAACAAACTCAAGAAGTGAAATAATAACACAAATTGGTTTTCAGTAATTCTACAATTTCCTGTTGTAGACGAAGCTTTCCATTGTTCACATGTTTCCGACGCCTGGATAACTTTTTGTCTTCTCTGACCAATACTCATTCATTTCTTTGGTGGCATTTGTATACAAGCATGGGTGATAATTACACATGTTGGTAAACAGAAAAAACTCAAGAGGATAAATTATAACTCCAAATTGGTTAAATAATATCTCAATGAATACAACACAGAGCGAAAGGACTATCCATTCTATGAAAAATCCGAAAAATAGGAATTTTAGGTGATATATCGGGACTTTATCTAAAATCTTCTTGATTTGCCTCACCATTGCGGAGCACCAGACACTTTAGATTCAAGATTTTCTTGCCCTTGACGTAGGTGATATACAGGGACCTTATTTACCTCTTGTTGACTTGCCTCAGATTAAAATGATATCCATCTTCACCGCCGGGGAACATCACTGGATATTTTAGACCCAAGTTTTTCTTGCCCTTGACGTAGAAGCTCTAAAACCCCCTTGCTCTATTTGAAACTCCCGTTGTTCAGATGTTTCCAGTACACGTATAAATCTTTCTGTTTTAGCTGCAGAGTTTTTCTGAACAATACTCGTTCTTTCTCTTTCCTTTCCAGGCACATAAATTTTTGTCAGTCGTCTGGATAGGGAGCTCAAGGAAGTCACGTCTGACTCTTTTGCCTCCACAATAGATGCTGCCTTACTTATGTCCTGTCCCTGCATCATCTTTTCATGCTCATTATTAATAATTCTTGGAAACGAACGTTCAATCATCACATTATCAGCATCTCAGTTTCCAAAATATTCACATTCACACAGAATATAATCAAAATGTATTTTTATGAAATGTTTGGATCTGCTGTGCTAACAAATAAACTAGGTGAAAACCAAGGCGTGGTTCTGACTTTTTGTTTTTTTGATTAAATTTTGAAATATCTTAAAAATAAAACACATGAAAATGTTTAGAAATAATACAGTAAAAATTCTTAAAGAAAATTCGAAAAAAATTTTTTTAAAGGCTCACAATGGATGGACCTCTCCAAGTATGCCACTGCTAGTCTAAATAATTTCTTAGTCACGTAATCTTACTTTACATGTAGACTTGATATTGTTGCAATTCCCACTTGTACACTTGTTGTTGTTGCTAGGTGGCCGAGAGGGCTAGGGCGTAAGCTTTCTAGTTCTCGAGTCCGTTTGGTCGTGGGTTCGAATCCCACCGTGGGCATGGATTTTTGTGTTTGTCCCGGGCTGCGTACAGATATAACTTGTGTAGAAGGCGCAACATGACCTTAGTAGTTGACGCCAAAATTTCTAATATACCAACCAACCAACCACTCTTCTCTCGATGCCTTGAAGCAAAACTTGGCCATTCATTACTTTGTGTAGTCTAGCGGTCGCCGATTCGTCCATTTACATGCTTACCATTTGCTCAATACAGCACGGAGCTAAAGAAGTAAGATTCTTCTCTGTCGTCTTTCCATTCTTTCTCAATAGTCGGCTAACTCTCCATTATCTCCGGTTACTGATCATTTTTAAAAATTTTCAAGAAATTGTTAAATACTAAGAACTCTCAATTCTAAGAAAAGCCTGAATAACAGGAATTCTATGCATTGTTACAAATTGTAACTTACCTGTCTTTGCCTTGGTCCTGAGATAAATATTGTTGATCCTTGCGTAGTGTTGGTGCATTGCGTGTTGATACCTATTGTTGCACAAACTTTGCCTTACATTGTTGGTCATGAGATATTTCTCACTAATATGCCTTGCCATCATAATAAATATCGATTTAGTAACGAAATCTGAGATAGATAGTGACCTTCCTCATGCTTTGAAGGTCAAGCATGCAAAATTTCATCAAGATCGGATTAAAACTGTAGATTTATTTATTTATTTATTTATTATTATTATTATTATTATTATTATTATTATTATTATTATTATTACAGGGTGATTCACAAATTTAGTTTATGCAGTTTATTCCAATGTTACTTATGGAACATCACATTTGGTAAGTGGCGTCCATTGAGGTTCACACACTCCCGTGCACGCACGATCACGTTCTCCATAACGCGTTGGCGTTGATGAGCAGTGATGTTTAATTGCCGTTCCGATGTTTTCCTTCAAGTCCTCCAAGGTATGGGGATTAGTTTTATACACCTGGTCCTTAAGGAATCCCCGCTGGAAGAAGTCATGGTACACGTTAATTAATGGTGCACGTTAGACGGAAATGATTCAGACGTTTGTAATCCCTGAAATGAGGCATAGACGAGTTCTGTTATCGAGAGTATGGTTTCAGCAGGATGGTGCAACATGCCATACTGCCGCGGCAACATTGGAAGTGCTGAGAACGTGGTTTCAAGGACGGATCGTGTCACGGCGGGGTGACGTAAACTGGCCAGCTCGCTCGCCAGACCTCACGGTTCCTGACTTCTTCCTGTGGGGATGCCTTAAGGACCTGGTGTATAAAACTAATCCCCACACCTTGGAGGACTTGAAGGAAAACATCGGAACGGCAATTGGACACATTACTGCTCATCAACGTCAACGCGTTATGGAGAACGTGATCGTGCGTGCACGGGAGTGAGTGAGATGGTGACATGTTTTGCTTTTTTTTAATAATTATTTTGTACATCTATCCCATTGTTACTTAACCCGGCGTCACTCGCGCCAAATTTTATAACAACACTACCCGCGCTGCGGTGTTTACACCGCACTTTTTAACAGTGATTTTATTTGATAAATAAAGAACTTAGTGATATAACATAACATAAAATATTATTTATTATACTTTTATAAATTCCTTTATGCCAAAATTCTTCATTCATCATCATGAATAATCATCACTAATTCAACATCGCGGAGAATGCGTCACTCGCGCCAAATTTTATAACAGCACTACCCGCGCTGCGGTGTTTACACCGCACTTTTTAAAAGTGATTTTATTTGATAAAAAAAGAACTCAGTGCAATTTTATTTAATAACTCAAGATATTGCAATTTATGACCACATATACAAATTAGAAGAAAATAAGTGATTTTAAAGTGATTTTTAAGAAATCATGTTTATGTCAAAGATTTACTTACATGACTGCTCGCGCAGCGGTGTTTGCACCGCTAAGTGAGACCAAGCGTAGAAGACATAGCTTTAATCTTCACTTTCGATAAAATGAATGATATCAACACCGGCGCAATCTGTTGCCAATAAATTCTACTTGAAATACATGGAAGTCATCACAAGCTAGCGCCTCTGTATGATGAGCTATATCAAAAAAATCAAAAAGTGCGGTGTAAACACCGCTCGCGCGAGTGACGCCGGGTTAACCTTAGCAGGACTATATGGAGAGCCTTGTTATTTTGACTGGTAAATTTATGAAACTTAGTCTTTTTGCAGGTGCATCCTGCATTTATGAAGTGAAAATCCTGGAAACACAAAAGAAGCCAAACCGCTTTTCCACAATAGGGAATTTATTCAGCATGGATACGTATTTTGGATGCTTAGCGTCCAAAATACGTATCCATGCTGAATAAACACCATGTTTTGGAAAAGCCCTCAATGGATGCCACTTACCAAATGTGATATTCCACAAGTAACATTGGAATAAACTGCATAAACTAAATTTGTTTTGAATCTTAGAAATATTACCTATACTTTGGTATAATTGTCATTGTCAAGTCGGTAGGAATAATTTTTTTACTAATATTTAAAATGTGTCAGCATCCCGTGAATCACCCTGTATTATTATGCGCTCACACGGAGTAAATCAATCATTAATATAGGTTAGATCACTTTGTCTAATCTTTATCCAATCAGATAAAATAGTTTGAATATGGCATTGATGGTTGACATAATTACATTGATCACATCTAATGATGTTTTGTCGCATTTGCAAAGTTAAAGTATTCCACAGTTGGATACAATTAAAAGGAAAAATTTTTTCCCGCCAAGTCGAAATCATAGTAGGTGGTTGAATCAATAACCATTTCACTTTTATATTTTGAGGGGCTATATTCAGCCAAGTCGTAATAAAATATGCCGGATGCGTTTGGATAGTCAGGGCCTTTACTAATTCTTTCAACTTAAAGTAATAAAATAGATTCAAAAGTTAACGGATCCAAATTATAACAAATTTGGATACTTGATTGTTTCCAAGGTAAATTGAAAACACACAAACCCATAAATCCACAAACATTCTTCTTTATATACAGTGTGTAAATGGACGACGTTTCACAAATTTAAGAATATGTACAGGATGAAATTCTGAGCATAAAAGTCTAGTCGCGTTTTTCGATTTGAGGCTCCGTTAAAAAGTTATAGCGCTTTAAAGTTCGGTATCGGTAAGGAATATCGGTATCGGTATCGGCCAGGAAGATTCTAAAAGGTCGTGCCAAAATGAAAAGGCAGGTAAAGGGTGAAATTCTGAGCATAAAAGTCTAGTCGCGTTTTTCGTTCTGAGGCTCCGTTAAAAAGTTATAGCGCTTTAAAGTTTCGTGACGTCACTTCCAGAAATCTATCTTGGTACAGACGCTGAGCAATTTTTAACTTAGCGCTGTAACTTTTTAACGGATCGAAAAACGCGACCAGACTTTTTTGCTCAGAATTTCACCCTCTACCTGCCCTTTCATTTTGGCACGACCTTTTAGAATCACCCTGGCCGATACCGATACCGATATTCCTTACCAATACCGAACTTTAAAGAGGTATAACTTTTAAATGGAGCCTCAGGTCGAAAGACGCGACTAGACTTTTATGCTCAGAATTTCATCCTCTGCACATCCTTGAATTTGTGAAACGTCGTCCATTTACACCCTGTATATATAGACTAGCTGAAATACCTGGCTTCGCCCGTGTGGTCTGATGCCAGGGTAGATTGAGGGGTATTTTATAATGTGACCATTTCCTAGACACTGAAAACCGGGACAGGAAAGGAAAAAGGGTATTTCCTACCTACTTCAAATGCTTCATGTGTTTCCTACCTATTTCAAATATGCGATCAACAAGATGCCATGAATTCAAAATCCTTCATATATTCCTTCGCAGAAGACAAAACCGGGACAAAAATGCGTCCCGAATAACTTATAAACACACACACACACACACACACACATACACATACACATACACACACACGCACGCCATCAAAATTTAAGAGGCGTTAAAAATTTAGTTGACTACTGTATGTTGTCGGTAATGTTATCAAATCTTTCGTCCGAAAGCTTTTACCGTCAAGGTATTTGCCCCATTCCAATCCGATTTCACGTCGTGATAGTTTAAATCCAATAATATTTTCTCTTCAAGTCCATGAAGATCTACCAAGACGAATTTCCAAATCCGTGAATAATAGAAACTAAACTGAAAAGCTAACTAAGGGATTTATCAACAAAATATCTTTAAATCACGAGTAAGATTTATATAAAAAAAAAACCCTTTATTGTGCGCGCGGAAACGATAATGACTTTTCATTTGTTGGATGTCAAAGGTTGCTGGCGGAAAAACACAAGCAAGTAGTCAGTGAGGGATAGAATTCAACGAAGCTAGTCGACAATGAACGCGCCATCGCTAAAGTCGTTCGAATGCGGTTGACGGAAAAACAGAAGAGTTGTTCTGAAACCTCGTACCAATTGTCTGCCTAAAAGAATTCACTTACCAAATATGACTGTCAAAGGATATTACCGCTAAGGAATAAGATGAAAATATTATTTACACATAACGACGACCTACGGAGAAGAAAAGAAAAGAATCATAAACGAAAAGCTTACTTAAACTGGATAATCTGGTAAAAAGTAATGGGCCTTAATGTATGATGTTAACAGAAATACATTCCTTTGTTGTTTCGCATGTTTATTTGCTTAGGAAACAACTTCTGTGATGACGTCGGAGATTCAGAAAATTTATACGGATCCTGAAAAGAGTCTTTACCTCGAAACCAGCAGCACACGTAAATGCATTACCAGATGTTGAATGCAACGGAAAGTTCGTGCGAAGAACTGATTTGTGTCCGTCTGACGAGTTATATTCGATTGGTATTTCGATTTTCTAACACTACTAACATTTTAGGGCTTTCCCTTCTTCCCCCTTTAGCGAAATACTTACCTTCGTGAATTTTGGAACTCAGAAAATTGTGATCTGATCTGAAGTCAATGTTAGTTAGAAAACTAAAGCCACAGTAATCAGAAGGTTGAATCGATGATACTTGATTTAATGTCAATAAATACAAATACGTAGAAAAATTAGGAGGGGAAATCAATAAAAGATAAAGAGAAAAACTTGATAATCTGGGATTTAAAGTAATCACTGTTGAATGTTTTTGAAAACTTTAAAGCTTCCACATAAAATAATTGCTACAGAGCATTTAAGTTTTTTTTCTGAATACTTTCAAGATATTATGATTTGTGGCGACTTCTGAAAGAACCAGAAGATTTTGGATATTTGGAAGCTTATGGTTTTAGACTATTTGCACCCCAACTGTGATTGAGATTAAATCTTATTCTGTGAGCTTTAGAATACTTGGGACAGTATCGCAATTACTAAACTGTTAAATTTATTGACTTGGATTTGTTCTTGTCTGGGGGAAAAAAAATGATTGAAAATGATTTTGATGATTTCTTTTATAGCGTCTTTGGAATTTGTACCTGTTGAAAATGACAGTCTATGATGAAGAAACTAAGGATGAACAATGTATGATGTTGGAAAAAAAGACTGAACTACAAAGAAAGAGAGAAAACGTAAACATTTATGATATTTTGGCTATGTACGAAATTTGCTGTCTCAACTCATCGCCTTCAGAATACCCTTCCTTTTACCTGTTCGGACGATCTCATGTTACGGACAGTGGAGTCCAGTTGAGAGATAAGTCGATCAGGTCGAAGAGAATGAACTCAGATCGAGAGCGAACCGACCCTTCGTTGGAAGTTTATTGCTAGATTTCTAGAGACCGTTACAAGCCCCTGTTAAGACAAAGATGTCGGTGGGGAATGAATCTGGTGTTCGAATGTATGCAGTGCGGTTAGTTAGGAAAAACGATCTTGATGAGTATAAACTTGTTTTAGCAAATTCCAGAGATGCTGGAATGTTTTGCACGGGTGATTTAGAGAGATGTTGATACGAACTCAGAGTTATATTGTTGAATATTTATGTTTGCCTGTAGAAAGTTTTATTTAATCACTAGCAGAGAACCCGGCGTTGCCCGGGATAATTACGCTTGTAGGTAAACATAACAACTTCAAAAACTAAATTAAACCTCCAAATTGGTTAAATAATAACTCAATCACTATAATATAGAGCGAAGGGACTATCCATTCTAAGAAAAATCTGAAAGACAGGAAATTACCTCTTCACTGAAAAAATCCATTCTAGGTGATATACCGGGACTTGATTTACCGAAAAAATTTATTTTAAAGGCTCACAATGGATGGACCTCTCCAAGGATGCCTTCTAGTCTAAATAATTTTTTACTCACGTAATCTTACTTTAGATGTACACATGATGTTGTTGCAATAACCTTTCTTCTTTCGATGTCTTGAAGCAAAAATTGGCCATTCATCACTTTGTGTAGTCTAGCGGTCGCCGATTCTTCGATTTACTTGCTTACCATTTGCTCAGTACAGCACGGAGCTAAAAGAGTGATTCCTCTATCGTCTTTCACTCTTTCTGAATAGTCTGCTAACTCATTATCTCCAGTTACTGATCATTTTTAAAGATTTTCAAGAAATTTTTAAGTACTTAGAATTCTCTTTTCTAAGAAGAGCCTGAATAACAGGAATTCTATGCATTGAATTCTATATTGCACAAACTTTGCCTTGCATTGTTGGTCTTTAGATATTTCTCATTAATATGCTCTGCCATAACCATGAATATCGATTTTGTATCCGATATCTGAGGTAGACACTGACCTTCCTCATGCTTTGAAGGTCATGTATGCGAAATTTTATCAAGATCGGAATAAAACTGTAGATTTGTATAAAAAACATACAGACAAACAGACCCACAGACCCACAAACATCCTTCTTTATATATATAGAAGACTAGCAAAGGTACCCGGCTTTGCCCGGGATAATTACACATGGATGTAAACAGAACAATCTCAAAAAATTAAATTAAATTTTGCAATATCTTAAAAATAAACACATGAAAATGCTTAGAATTAATACAGTAAAAAGTCTTAATGAAAATTCGAAAAAAATCTTTTTAAAGGCTCACAATGGATGGACCGCTCCAATAATTTCTTACTCAGGTAATCTTACTTCAGATGTACACTTGATGTTGTTGCAATTTCCACTCTTCTCTCGTTGTGTTGAAGCAAAATTTGGCCTTTCGTCACTTTGGGTAGTCTAGCGGTCGCCAATTCTTCTATTTAGTTGCTTCCCACTTGCTCAATACAGCACGGAGCTAAAGGTTTGCTTTCTCTGTCGTCTTTCCACTCTTTCTCAATAGTCTGCTAACTCTTCATTATCTCCAGCTACTGATCACAAGAAATTGTTAAGTACTAAGAACTCTCTTTTCTAAGAAAAACCTGAATAACAGGAATTCTATGCATTGTTACAAATTGAAACTTATCCATATTGCATCATCATTTTATGTTCATTGTTATAATTCTTGGAAAGGATTGCTTTATCATTGCATCATTTTGAGCTCATTGTTATTGGTGAATTGTGTGTTGAAACCATTGTTGATACCTATTGTTGCACAAACTTTTATTTGCATTGTTGGTCATGAGATATATATTGTTGGTCCGTGCAGAGTGTTTGTGAATTGCGTGTTGATACCATTGTTGCAAAAACTTTGTCTTGCATTGTTGGTCATGCGATATTTCTCATTAATATGCCCTGCCATAACCATGAATATCGATTTTTTATCAATAATTATTATTTTTTCGAAATCTGAAGTAGACAGTGACCTTCCTCATGCTTTGAAGGTCATGTATGCGAAATTTCATCAAGATCGGAATAAAACTGTAGATTTGTATAAAAAACGTACACACAGACCCACCCACAGACCCACAAACATCCATCTTTATATATATAGATTAGATTTATTACTTTTTACTGCACTTTTTAAGGTAAAAGTAAGTGCCTTAATATTTTTAATTTATATTTTCTATTTCATTCTTTTTATTCTTTATTTTAAAAAAAATAAGCTTGTATAAGTAAACTACAAAACCAAAAACACCTTGGAAGTCTACACAAGTCCGCTACGTTTGTTTCTCGGGAAAGCATTTAAAATACATTAAGCTGGCTAATCATAAACAATCCTCTCCACAAAGATAATCAACAACTGTGCTAGCATTGATTGATGATCAAATTAACAACAATTATATAAGACAATTAACAACGATAACAATAAACAGCAATACAGGCAGTCGTTACGTTATGATTGCACTGGATACATATTAAATTTAAATATTAAATAACTTACGAATAAATGAAAGACTAGTGAAACTTACGATTGAAACATGCATTGTCATCGATAAGACGCCGTTGGGAAAAGTTCCAGAGCTGTAGGTAGTCAGGAAGTGGGTAAAATATTGATTACAAAATTTGCGCACAAACACACAAACAAGTAAAGTTCAATAAAAGTGTGTAAAAATGAGCATTAACTGAAGATAATGGAGAGTTGGCAGACTATTGAGAAAGAGTGGAAAGGCGATAGAGGAAGCAGTCTCTCTTTGCTCTGTGCTGCATTGGTTTCGCCCGCACACAGTTGTGATGAGCAAGTTGTGAGCGAGTGCTGGTTGTGTCAACAGAAGAAACGAAGACTGTTAGGATACATAAAGTGATGAATAACCAAGTTTTGCTTCAAGAAATCGAGAGCAGAGTACAATAGTAACAAGAGATTAACAAATAGTGAATAAGCTCACTCAGATTGTTAGGATTGGAGAGACGACAGACACAAACGATCATGTACATCCACTGCCACCCAAGAAGAGAACTGTTGCCATATATTTCCACATCAACGCCGGAGAAATATTGTAGCCATGAAAACCGATGTAGTGATGATGCAAATATATTTTTAAGATGATGTAACGATAGAATGTTCTGTTGCCTTGGCAATAGAACATTCATTTTCGAGAATTATAACAATAAGCAGGAAATGAGTATACAGTAATAGCACGATACAGATAGGGCATTCTTTCTCGAGGAAGCAAAGAGAAACCTGTCTTCCTTGAGCTCCCTAATAAATGTTTAGACGATTTGTGTGTTTGGAGTTCTTGAACAGTGTAGAACCTTCCAAACGCGACAGCAGGTTCCCCTTCCTCTTCTAGTGGGTTGGATAAAAGAACGCCGTCGGTCTCAGGCGACAGTTTATGACATCACCGATAACAAAGCATAATCAACACGCGTCTTCTTTTCAGCAAGGAAACTGTATTGTGCTGTTTAATAATCTTTCGTAGGATACGTGTAAATTCATATCTAATGAAATGCCAGTGAAGAAAAGAACGAGTATTGTTCAGAGAAAAAAACTTATCCGGATTTCGGAAACAGCTGAATAACCGAAAGTCTGCAGCAGAAAAGTTTGAATTCTCCCGGGCAACGCGGAGTGCTTCTGCTAGTCTATATAAAGAATAATGTTTGTGGGTTTGTTTCTTTCAAGATTAAAAGTCTTGTACAGTCATCAACAGGAAATAGTCCACACGTGTTTAATACTTAATATTACATTTCATGCTAATGTGTTGTTTTAATAGCTCTTTTAATTTTAATTATTTAAATTTAATAATCTTAATAATGTTAATTTATTTTTAATAATTTAATATTACATTTAGAGTTAATATTGAAACGGTAAAACTTAGAGTAAAATTCAAGTGTGGATTATATCCTGTTAATGACTGTACATATTCGGTTGTCGATAATACATAACCACTGGAAACAAGGAGGAAATCAAAGCCTATTCACCTTGAAGAAAAATCTTAAGTGTGAGAAAACAAAGTTCGCCCACATAGGGGAAGGAAAATCATTGCAGAATATGTAGAAGCAATAAGATATCGTTTGATATCGGGTAAACCTAACTCTCCTCTCTCAAAGGGAATGAATATAAACGCTGCTCGCAATGGATGATGTTGCTGAACAGACATCACCCACACGCATCTCACCATCGCACTAAGAAGTTTCTGGAGATTTTTAAACGATAGGCATTTAGATGTTAATACTGGAAGCACATGTGTTTTGATGAACCTCACCATGACAAACATCGATGTTATAAAACGAAGGTTTCTATCAAGGCGACTAATGCAGTTCTCAATCACTTGTTGCCAGTGCATAGAGTCCATAGTCGGTTGGAAAGAGAAGACATATCCTAACACTGTAATTCGATTATACCATGTTATTGGGAAAGTTTTAAGATAGTGCACAGTCTAGTTCCCAATAGCAGTACCTTTAGACTTGACGAGGTTGATGGAACTCCCCGTCGAAGTATTAAAGCGGTCAAAGGTTTCTTTATACATGCTCAAGGAATATGAATCGGACGCAAAAAGCACTACGTCATCTGCGTAAGTCAACGTCCTGATGTTTATGGACGCAGCTGGCAGATCATATCCTAGAACATCTTGGTGGCGATTCAAAAATTGCAATAATGGTTCCTGGTAAAAAATGTACAGGAGAACACCTATGCCTGACACCTTTTGAGAGTTCGAAGGTCGAAGATGTGGAACCATTAATCGCCACACATGATGTGGCCGAATCGTACAGTGCGGAGATAATCGTAGCAAAAGTCCGAAGACGAAGATGACAGAACACTTCAAAGAGAAACAAGTGGTTCACTTTGTCAAAAGCCTTCTTCTGGTCAAGGTTTAACACAGCAAGAGTTTGATGACGTGCACACGTTTCGTTCATCACGCACCGAATAGTGATTAAATTGTCGGACATCCTGCGAGATGGAATGGAGCAAGACTGTCCGGGATCAATGAGCTCGTCGGCGAAAAGTTTGAGTCTTGATTGGAAAACTCCAGTTAAGACCTTATAATCCGTATTAAGAAGGGTTATTGGCTTCAACTGGGTGACGAGCTCTGGATTCAAGACTTTGGGGAGTAAGATGATATTCCCAATGGTAAAGACCACCGTGATGCAGGAAGGATCCTTGATGATCGAATTAAGCACTTGCACCAGAAAAGGCCCAATAAGTTTCCATGAATCATTGTAAAATGAGTATGGAATGTCTTTCATATTCGGGCTGGACTGATGACGACCGTCTGCTGAGAGAAACTTCTTGACTTTGTCTTCGGTGAAGGGACGTGAAATAAAGGCATCAGAATTCTCAGAAAAAGGTCTCATTGCTTCTATCCAATTCTTTCTGGCATCTGATGGGAAGATTGGGTGATTGAAAAATGATGAGAAGTGGGTGCGGAAAGCTGATAAGATATCAGAATCCGCATCCATTTCCCTACCATCCACCATTAAACGATGACATCTTTTAGAGTTAGCTCGACGTCTCTCCTCAGCGAATGCGGCCGATGACATGTCTCTGATGTCAGCAGCCCAGATGAGTTTGGCTCTGAGTGCCGTGCCAGATGCTTTCCGGATCATTAGAGCGTTGATCATGCTATTCACCTGACGAATATCGGTCGCAAATTCCTCCTTTGGGGTGGAATGCCAGAGGAGCCACAGAATTTCTTGGAGCATGAGTAGGTGACGACGAGGACATCTTGCAGCATCTATCCCAATCTTCCGGAAGAATCGTTTGATTTTGTCGTTAAACACAAGCCACGAAGCAAGAGTAGGAGACACTTTGTGCAGATGTTTTTCTACAAACTGAACAAACATTTCCCAGTATTCTTCGTTGTCAAGCTGAACAAACATTCATGAACCAGTTCCTATTGGAGCAACCCCTATGGTAAAAGCTGGAACTGGAGACATTCATGACCACACGTGGTCATAGAAAGAACAAGGAATAACCTCCGTGTGTCCAGGTGAGCCAGAAAATGCATTATCGATCAGAAATAAGTCTAATCTAGATGACACCAAGGATTCACGATGGTAGGTGAACCCAGAATTATAACTTTGTGGATGGATTGTCCAGAGGTCGAATAATGCTGGCATAAACGAAGCACATGTCCAGACGAAAAGTTGTTATCATCGTCTGGATGGCAGTTAAAGTCACCAGCAATCACCACAGGTAAAGATGAGCACAAACAACAGTCAAAGTCATTGAAAAATGTCTGTTTTTCTGCTGCAATGCACGGCGCTTGTACGTTGAGCAATCGGAATTTCACTCCAGATGATAAAATGTCTAACGAAATTATTCTGCATTCACCGTCATATATGCAGCTCGACAGTCATATATGCACCTGAATGGAAAGGTTAAGAACGATGGTAGCAATGCCTAGTCCAACAGGTGAAGAAGAATTGATGAAAAATTGAGCACTAGGGAATTGACTATGAAGATCAGGTAGATTGTAACATTGTTGCGAAGAATCTAATTTAACTTCTTGAAAAAGAATGATTTATGGCCTGTACAGAGTAATAAAGGTTAATAATACGGATTGCTTGAAAGAGGAACCCAAGGAACGTATGTTCAGTGAGATGACCTTCATTCTGAGGATTTAGGTGGAATAGGCTGACCTGAATTCGATGGAGGCTGGACCTTCTTAGATGAAGATTGCGGCTCAGCAGTCCGTCGAATCGGTGAGTACGTCCGATGAGAGAAACCAGGATGGCTACTTGCACTACCATCTCTCTCGGACGATGAAGATGCCTTGCTGTCCCTTTTGCTACGATGGCGCCTGTTTTTTTTTCCTACGGGGGGATTTGCCCTCCGTAAGCCCTTCTGGCTGTGTTGATGTGGATATGATCGCCATTGGAGCCAACGATGACACAGGAATCAATGAAGAAGGACGGATGACACCCACTGGTTGCGACGCTGTAGAGATGGAGGAAGAAGCGCTGAAAAATCCTGCTCTGAAAGCGTCGAACCAACACCCAATGGTTCACCGATGTCTTCCTCTGCAGAGACCACTTCCTCATCCATCATGATGTCGATTGATGACTGTAGAAGGGAATTATCCGCAGTAACCTTTGAAGGCAGAGGCGGTGGAGGTGGCGGCACAAATCCATACTTAGTGATAGTGCAGGTGATAGTGGAGACGGAGATGCCACAGACGAAACGGTCCACGATATACGAGGAGAAGGCACGGGGGGGACAGGTCATCGTGGCTCTGCAACATGATCTAGTGTTGTCATCTTTGCCGGCAGTAGAGGCGATGATGTAACTGCTGCTGAAATGCTATCAGTTTCCCCAGGCAACGATGATATTTAGCCACCATGCGCGAGCATTTCACGCACTTCTTCAGGAGAGGGCAATCTCTCCTGACATGAAAAGATTTCTTGCAGGACCAACAGCACTGCCTCGTTCTCTTATAGTACACGAAGACATGTTCTCCATGTAAAATAAGGGAATCTAGAATGTCCTTGTCCAGCCTCATATCAAAATATATGTCGACATTCTGGAATCGGAGAATATTTGCGTGCTCGGGACAAAAAATAACAAGCACTTCCCCAAACTCCGACATAAAATTTCCGGTTTAAGCTCTTGACAACAACGGGGAAATTCCCTTGATGTGGACTGTGAGGTGGCTAGGGTCCGCCTGACAGAAGTTGACGGTGGTATTGCCAACTTTCACGCTCTCCACATCAACGATGCGATCAGCAATTGCACTTGATTTGCAGATCACTCTCAACTCTGTAGGGGAGAGTCAATGAAACACCAAGATGGAAGGGTACTCAGAAGCAAGCACAGGCAGTACTCCGGATTTGGCATACAGCCCTTCATAAATGTAGCGTTGGAAAATGGCCCGTCCACCATCAACATGACCATTCTTTCCCTGATCACACAGAAAAAATAAAGTCACAAAAAAGTTCGGGGGCGGGGTGAGTCCTCCCCTGCGGGTCACTGGGGGGGGGGGACACACACTTAAATAAAGTCCCCCACTCATGCGGCGTAAATTGTGCTGTTAGTTCCCTAATCAAGGTGAGACTGTTAGGCTTTTCACTATAAAATAGGTCCACAATTCACACAAAACTGATAGGCTTTTCATTAGCTGTTGGAACTAAGGCAGATGAAAAAACCTCAGCAGACGCCTAAAGATGAATCCTGAATTTCTAGGCGACTAGGCGCACATAATGTAAGTGTCTTACATTCCATTAAGGACTGCACAACTTATTCAAACGCCTCAAAAACGAGGCACTTTCACAACCGATGAAGTATCAAAAGGCCATTGGAAAAGTAAGATGGAAAGTCTGGTCTCCTCCGATGACCTCGTATAAAAGCGTTTCTTAAACGTAAACGAACCTAGCCATGACCATTCAAGAAAAAGGAAAGATCGAAGTTGAACAGCCACTTTCCTCCATACGATAGACAGTGATGGAGGATGACCTTGCGATTGACTCCAACGGGCCAGCCAAAGTTCTTTATTAATGAAAGCGATCGCAATAGCTAGGTCTGGTTTTAATACCTCGCCGGCGGAATCGTTATTGAAGAAGCGCACGGACTGATACGAGAACTACACTAGTCCGTACTGCTGCTTCAGACGATCCCATATCAACATAAAAAATATGGCTGACAGTCTCGTCTATGCCGCAGAAAAGGCATCTAGCAGACTCGACCACCCTCCACTGATGAAGATGCTGGAGGGAGAAAAATCCGTGATGCAACAGTCGCCATTGGTAATTAAAAAAGTTTTTTTAAAGGCAAAAGATTTTAAGAGCTTTAGAACTGCTGCCACGGATAATGTGGAAAACACTGGAAGATGTCAGTTGTTTCTTCTGGGTCGGCCTATTGAAAGAACCACGAAAGACGTAACGCACTCCAATCTTTGGATCAATGCGGCATAGCATAGGTAAAAATGTCACTAATACAAGATTAAAAGACATGTACATATTTGGTTGTCGATAATTCCTAACCACTGGCAACAAGGGAGTAATAGAAGTCTATTCACCTTGAAGAAAAATCTTAAGTGTGAAAAAACAAAGTTCGTTCACATAGGGGGAGGTAAAAGGAATACCCGAATTATTGCAGAGAAACTGGCAGCAATAAGATATCGTTTGATATATGGTAAACCTTACTCTCCTCTCTCAACAGGGATGAATATAAACGCCACTCGCAATGGATGATGTTGCTGAGTAGACATTCCCCACACGCATCTTACCATCGCACTACGAAGTTTCTGGAGATTTTTAAACGAAGGCAAGGTAAATAGGCATTTAGATGTTAATACTGGAAGCACATGTGTTTTGATGAACTTCACCTTGACGAACATCGATGTTGGAAAACGAAGGTTTCTGTCAAGGCAAGTGGTGCACTTCTCAATCACTTGTTGCCAGTGCATAGAGTCCATAGTCGGTTGGAAAATGAAGACATATCCTAACATTGTAATTCGGTCACACATTATTATTGGGAAAGTTTTAAGGCTGATTCCCACTGGACGGCAAGTACGGTAAAATCAGCCGGTACTGGTGGAGTTGCTATGGAAAGGCGTCTTAACTTTCTAGCCGTCTCTACCGTGCCGTTGATGAAACCAGCCAATCACAGCAGAGCACATGAAACAAGAATGCTGGGATTGCTACGACTGCGAAGTATAAACACTCATGTTTACCGTTCAGTGAGAATGGTCATACTTTGTTGCCGCGAACGGTCATAACGGTTGTTTGGAATACCGGCTGATTTTTATCGTCCTTACCGTCCAAAGGGAATCAGCCTTTAAGACAGTCCACAGTCAAGTTCCCAATAGCAATACCTTTAGACTTGACGAAGTTGATAGAACTCCCCGTCGAAGTACTAAAGTGGTCAAAGGTCTCTTTATAGATGCTCAAGGAATATGAATCGGATGCAAAAAGCACTACGTCATCTGCGTAAGCCAGCGTCCTGATGTTTACGGACGCAGCTAACAGATCATATTTTCGAATATCTTGGAGGTGATTCGAAAACTGCAATAATGGTTCCAGGTAAAAACTGTACAGAAGGGGGGATAACGGATACCCCTGCCTGACGCTTTATGAGAGTTCGAAGGTCGAAGATGTGGAACCATTAATCGCCACGCATGATGTGGCCGAATCGTACAGTGCGGAGATAATCGTACAAATGCCCGAAGACGAATATGATGGAAAACTTCAAAGAGAAACAAGTAATTCACTTTGTCAAAAGCCTTCTCTTTGACAAACCTCAACACAGCGAGAGTTTGATGACATGCACAGGCTTCCCCCATCACGCACCAAATAGTGCTAAAATTTTCGGACATCATGCAAGATGAGCTCGTCGGCATATAGTTTGAGTCTTAATTGGAAAACACTAGCGAAGACCTTATAATCCGTGGTTAGGCTAGGTTAGGTGAAGACCTTATATAGAACACTTACTCATCCATCACAACGTTACTTGACGGCTGTAGCAGGGGAAAATCCGCAACAACCTCTCTAGACTGAGGCAGTGGTGAATCTTCTCCGGTCAACGATGGTATTTGCCCACCATGCGCGAACATTTCACGCACTTTTTCAGGAGAGGGCATTCTCTCCTAACATGAGAAGATTTCTTGCAGTACTGCCTCTTTCCCTTATAGTACATGAATAACGTTCTCCATGTAAATAAGGGAATCTAGAATGTCCTTGTCCTGTCTCATATCAAAAAAATATGTCCTTGATGGTATTTCCCCAATCAAGGTGCGACTATTAGGCTTTCGCTACAGAGTAGTTCCACAATTCACACCAACCTGATAGGTTTTTCACTAAAAGTCACAATGTAACTACAGAGAGAAACAGAAACTTTCTGAGAAACAAATAAGTCATGTAGTCATATCAGTAAGTAAAGTTAAACGGCCTGGATTTTTAACCTTTAAGTTAGCTTAATAAATTTTAATACAAGTTTACAAGGAGAATAAAAAATGAATGACTATATTTTTGTGCATTTAATTTTATGCCCTAAACATTGCCAGGGGCGTCCACGGGAACGGACGTGCTGTTTTTCGCTCCCGATTCTTAAGATTTTTTCATTTTTTTTTACTTTATTTTTATTTTTATTAATATAAATTAATTTATCCACTTTAACTTACTAAAATTAAGAGCCTTTGAGTCTGGTTTAAGTAGCTTAATCCAAAATCTTACTCTCTCCACTAAATCAGTCGCTTGGTAGCTAATTTCACAATGGCTTATGCATTTAAGTGTGCAATTTGTAAGCAATATACTTAAACTTCCTGTAGAATTACATATTCAGATGCATGTTCTAAACATTTTCACTTAGCCTGTACTATTCCTAGAGAAGATCATAATAAGATAGATGATGGTTTTATTTCTTCATGGAAATGTGATTCTTGTAAAACTGAATCACCTTTGCAAAACCCTGATCTCGATCATGAAACAAGTCCCGATCATGAAACAAGTCCATTTTAAAAGGTGAACAAGGGATAATTCAACTTATCAACAACTTAGAAACAAAGTTTTCTCCATTCAACTAACTGCAATCTTATCTCAAGTACAGGAAGAGTTAAGAAAGATAACTAACTCTTTACAAATTTCCGCCGAATGACTTGATAACCTAGAAAAAGAAAATTCTTTATTAATGGAAAAAATTAACATACTAGAGAAAACAGTAGCGGAAAACCATACAACTCTGAGGATAAAATCATGCAATTACAAACTAAGATTAATGATTTAACTCAATATTCTTATAATCAAAATTTAATATCCAGAGGTATTCCTGAAAAATCAAATGAAGATCTCTTGGGATTATTTTCAGGAATGTTCCATACTATTGGGTTTCAAATACCCAAAGAATCAATTATTAATATCCATCGAGTAGGTCGATTTAATAAAGAACAACGATACTCAAGACCGATCTTAATTAAATTTATCAATAACTTAATTATCTCTGAAATATCATTGAAAAAAGCCAACAAGCTAATGCTTATGAATGATTACCTAACATCAATATTCAATAAACAGATTAAATGTTTTTTTCACGAATATCTTATGCCTGTAAAAAACGATCTTTACAAAAAAAAACAGAGAAATTAAACAATCTAAATCGTATGCCTACCTTTGGACTAGAAATGGACGGATCTTTATTAAGAAAACTCAGGACGCCCCTATAATTGTTATTAATTATGAATTTGATCTATTAAAGCTTTAAGTTTTTTTCTAGTGATATTAAAATTATTTTATTTTTATTACTCTCCTGTGTTCTTTAGATTTACATTATAGTAACATAAGGGGCCTCCGTTCAAACTTAGACGATCTTTTATTATACTATTCTCAAAGACCTTCCATTTCTTGTTATATTTTTGTAGAAACTTGGTTAAACGAAAATAATATTTCTCCTCCTATAAAGGGATTTATTCCGTTTAATCTTAAAAGACCGATACGGAAAGGTGGTGGTATATCCATCTATCTTGAGGAAAATTTTTTAGCCAACACACTTGACTCTATAACTTATTTGAATAATTTTTTGGAATCTCTGGCTATTATCCTCCCAAAAGAGAAGTTAATTATTTGGACGATTTATAGACCGCCCCAAGCTTCGTTTGCGCAGTTCTTAAATCAATTGGATATTTTTTTAGATATCCTATTAACTTATCATAATTACAGAATAATCTTATCCGGTGATTTTACTGGGAATTTTTTAGACCCACAAGACTCTGCAGCTAACAATCTTAATGCAACTTTAATTACTTTTGGTTTTTGTACCAAGATCAACGGACCAACAAGAACTGACTTCCGAACCTCAAAGTCTTCTCAACTTGATAATTTTTACTGTAAAAATCTTATTCATGAATCAATAATTGAACCATACGCTTTCTCAGATCACTACCCAATGCCTGCTACCATTCAAAGTTCAGTCTCTCTTCCACATAAAGTTCATTCCAACAATACACCATCTCATCTTTGTACTAACAATCGACTTTTTGCTCTACTTATTTTCTTAGAACAGACTGACTGGAATGACATTCTTAATCCTTTAGACTCAGTTGACTCTAATTTTAAATCATTTTTTAACCATATTCATTTAGGAGTTAAACGATATCTGCCACTAATAAAATCTACTCATGCCGGTTTTAAACACAACCGACACCTTTGGATGACCTATGAAATCACTCAGTTAATTAAGGGAAAAAACTAAATTTTTCGCAAACTTAAACAAAACAACACAACGCTACGTAGACTTAAATATAAACATTTACGTCTAAAGTTAAAAAAAGAAAACAATTTATTATGAAAAAAATCATATTATTATAATTTATTTTTTCAATTAAAAATTAATTCCAAAGAGACTTGGAAAATTATTAATAATTCAACATCTAGAAATTCTTTTGAGGACCCTACTAGACATCTAGAATTATTCATTCATTCAAATACAGATACATTATTGTTCCTTACAGGATTGTTTCCAAACACGTCTTCTCATTTTTCACATCCTATTATTAACCATAATCCTAATCATCATAATAGCTCATGTTTTTTCTTAACGCCTACCCATCACACCGAATTATTTATGATTGCAAAAAACTTTTTTTCTTCTTCCACTTTCCCTGATGCATTAGGCTGTCCTCCATGTATTTGGAAATTTTGTTTTAACACTATTATTAACCCAATGATAACTTTAGTTAATTTATCTTTTGGTAATGGACATTATCCTTTATATTTGAAACATTCTAAAATTCTTCCAATTTATAAAAAGAAGGGCGATAAATCCTCCTCTGCTAATTATCGCCCTATCGCAATCAGTTCCTTTTTTACAAAAATTATGGATAAATTGGAATCCATTAGACTCAGTGATTATCTTGAAAAAAAAAACACTTGTTAACCGATTCACAATATGGCTTTCGTCCGAAACGTAACACAACTCTGGCAATTGAAACATTTCTTAGTAATTTAGCTAAAGCGCAAGCCCAAAATAATCACTCAATAGCATTATTTATTGACTTCTCCAAAGCTTTCGATACACAAGAACAACAGGAAACCACTATTCCACATCAGATATTTATTACAA
>JAHWFO010023594.1:0-13744 GCA_023313115.1 Rhysida immarginata
CGACTGTCATTAATTTTACGTTGTACTCATTCATGACACATCATTCCCAGTCGATTTATATATAACATGCCATACTTTAGCATTGAATGTTCCAATGTTGTATAATGGGTCCACTAGTTTCCTTGTAACCGATTTCGAATATCAATAATTTTACGTCATATTCATTAATGACACATCATTGCAAGTCTACTGATATATAAAAATGCCATATTTTAGCCTTGAAAGTTCCAATAAACCATAATGGGCCAAGTAAACCAGGTTCTTTGGAACGAATTTCGACTATTATTAATTTTATGTTGTATTCACTCATGATACATCATTCCAAGTCGTTTGATATATTACATACCATCTTTTACCATTGAATGTTCCAATGAACCATTGTCTACTGATATATAAACATGCCATAATTTAGAATTGAAATTTTTAATGAACCATAATCGGTCAACTAAACCAGGTTCTTTGGAACCAATTTCGACTATCAGTAATTTTACTTTGTATTCATTCATGACACATCATTCAAAGACGTTTGATATAATACATGCCATATTTTACCATTGAATGTTCCAATGAACCATAATGGGTCCAATAAATCAGGTTCTTTTGAACCAATTAAGACTGTCATTAGTTTTACGTTATATTCATTCAAGACACATCATTCCAAAACGTTTTATATATTACATGCGATATTTAAGCATTGAATGTTCCAATGAACTATAATTGGTCTAATAAACCAGGTTACTTGGAACCTATGTCGACTATCATTAATTTTTCGTTATATTCATTCATGACAACTCATTCCAATTCGTTTGATATATATATTACATGCCATATTTTAGCATTGAAAGTTCCAGTGAACCATGGTAGGTCCACTAAACCTGGTTCTTTTGAACCAATTTTGACTATCATTAATTTTACGTTGTATTCATTCATGACACATCATTCGATATCGTTTGATATATTACATGCCATATTTTAGCATGGAATGTTCCAATGAACGATAATGCGTCCACTAAACCAGGTTCCTTGAAACCAATTTCGACTATCATTATTTTATGTTGTATTCATTCATGACACATCATTCCATGTCTATTGACATAAAAAAATGCAGCGTAAATTACAATGAACCATAAAGAGTGCAATAAACCAAGTTCCTTGAAACCAATTTTCAATACCAATAATTTTACGTTATATTCATTCATGAATCACCATTCCGAGTTGTTTGATATATAACATGAATGTTCCAATGAAAGATAATGGGTCCACAAAACAAAATTCCTTGAAACCAATTTCGACTATCAGTAATTTTAATTTCTATTTATTCATGACACATCATTCAAAGACGTTTGATATAATACATGCCATATTTTACCATTGAAGGTTCCAATGAACCATAATGGGTCCAATAAATCAGGTTACTTGGAACCTATGTCGACTATCATTAATTTTACGTTATATTCATTCATAATATCTCATTCCAAGGCGTTTGATATATTACATGCCATATTTTATCATTGAAAGTTCTAATGAACTATGGTAGGCCCACTAAACCAGATTGTTTTGAACCAATTTCGACTATCAACAATTTTACGTTATATTCATACCAGACACATCATTCAAAAATGTTTTATATATTACATGCGATATTTTAGCATTGAATGTGTCAATGAACGATAATGCGTCCACTAAACCAGGTTCTTTGGAACCAACTTCGACTATCATAATTTTCCCTGATATTCATTCAAGACACATCATTCAAAAACGTTTGATATATTACATGCCTTATTTTACCATTGAATGTTCCAATGAACCATAATGGGTTCAATAAACAACGTTACTTGAAACCAATTTCGACTATCATTAATTTTACCTTATATTTATTCAAGACACATCATTCAAAGACGTTTGATATGTTACATGCCATATTTTACCATTGAATGTTCCAATGAACCATAATGGTTACACAAAGCCAGCTGCTTTGGAACCAACTTCGACTATCATTAACTTTACCTTATATTCATTCAAGACACATCATTCCAAGTCTACTGATATATAAACATGCAATATTTTAGAATTGAAAGATACAATGAACCATAATGGGTCCAATAAACCATGTTCCTTGGGACCAATTTGGACTATCATTAATTTCACGTTATATCTATTCATGACATCTCATTCCAAGTCGTTTGATCTATTACATGCTATATTTTAGCATTGAAAGTTCCAATGAACCATAATGGGTTCACTAAACCAGGTTCTTTGGAACCAATTTAGACTCTTATTAGTTTTACGTCACATTCATTCATGACACGTCATTTTTGTCTACTGATATATATACTTGCAATAACTTAGTACTGAAAGTTACAATGAACCATAATGGGTCCAATAAACCAGGCTCCTTAGAAGCAAATTCGACTATCAATAATTTTACGTGATATTCGTTTATGATTGTCACGAGGAAAATATTGCAAAACGTGACACAATGATAAATCACTAAAGCTTTGATACAATTTAAATCTAACAGCTTTATCATTTACACCGGTATAACAGAACATGAAAGTCATTCACAATTATATATCCCAATATCATAAAAATTAAAGAAAATCTTGTATGGCTACACTGAGCCTCAATAATGTCCGAACACACGTATAACGATTCACTAAAGCCTTGATACCACTAAATCAATTAGCTTTATACATATGTAACATCGTAACAAAGGATAAACCTCCTTTAAATAGTTCGGCTTTCTAACTGTGATAAATTAAAGAATGTCTTATAAGCATACACTACGTCACAAGTATACCAAGTGTACAAATGGCAAGACACAATTCCGGCACCACTTATAAATATCACACAGAAATCAAATCACAAATAAGCTACACCCTTCTACTATTCAGAATGAATGTCTTAGCAACAAACAACAATTTGAGAAATGTTATTTCCACCCAGTTAGGAATTAGAAATACATGTCTGATACATCTAAAAGAGAACTATACAAATCGTTGGTTTAATTGAGTGACACTAAACCGTCTCCAATCGTACTTAAAACCATAACGCCTTTGGGAGAAATGCGGCGCACAGTTGCCGCCACGTTCTTTGCTTTGCTCGTTCTTTTCCTCTTTACAATAACGGCGAACAAATTCACACACAGCATTAGAAAACTGGAACACCCAGGTATGAGCTAGATAAACGAGCAATTACGGATGATGGCGAACTACATAAGTAATCCCCACATAGTGAACCAGGTACGCTTTAAGGCCAAAGGGCCACGAGCCCTGAACGTTTGAGCTGCTACGTAGCTCCAGATAACGTAATTCTAAAAAGCACTCCCTTGCTTCGCTGAAATGCCTTGCAACATAAAACTGGGCGCTTACCAGGTACGATATCCAGGGTCCTGCTACCTCACTACACAGTCCAGGTTGCCTCGTACCGCCTCCACTCTCCGTGCTCCGCTCGCTCCACCGTTTGCTCCTCGAACGCGCTGGCTTCGTCGTAACGGGGGTGCTGGCCTCCGACGTAACGAATTCCTTGACGTTTTGCTGCGAAGCCGGGGACGGTGAACCTAACACGGCGGACCTTCCTGCTGCCTTACTCCTTGCTCCTATCGTCGGCAGGATTCTCCCTCGGCCGGGGCGCCTTCTCTCCGTCGTCGAGTGTTCATCCGATCCCTCTCGGCTGGCTTACACATAACGTCTCCTCTCTCCCTTGCTGCTACACGATTCCTCACGAATTTCCCGCTCCTGCTCGTGATTGGCTCTCGAGTGTCGCATTACATGACGTATCTCCTTTCGTCGACCCTCGCCTGCTCTCTTAGTATAGAAGACACGTGTACGCCGATGATGGTTGACGTCGTCGGAATTCATTACGTAATGTGAATTCCGTGACAATGATACATCATTTCAAGACACATTATTCCAAGAGGTTTGATATATTACAAGCAATATTTTAGCATTGTCAGTTACAATGTATCATAATGGGTCCAATAAACCAGGTTCCTTGAAACCAATTTCGACTACCATTAATATTACGTTATATTCATTCACTACACACCATTCCTAGTCGTTTAATATATTACGTGCAATATTTTAGCATTGAAACTCCCATTAACCATAATAGGTCAGATAAACCAGGCTTTTTGGAACCAATATCGACTATCATTAGTTTTACGTTATATTCATTCATAACATCTCATTCCAAGTCGTTTAACATATTACATGCCATATTTTAGCATTGATAGTTCCAATAAACCATAATGGGTCCAATATACCAGGTTCCCTAGAACCAAATTCGACTATCATTAATTTTACGTTATATTCATTCAGTACACATTATTCCAAGACGTTTGATATATTACAAGCAATATTTTAGCATTGTCAGTTACAATGTACCATAATGGGTCCATTAAACCAGGTTCCTTGAAACCAATTTTGACTACCATTAATATTACGTTATAATCATTCATGACACACCATTCCTAGTCGTTTAATATATTACGTGCAATATTTTAGCATTGAAAATTCCAATGAACCGTAAAAAGTCAACTAAACCAGGATCTTTGGAACCAATTTCGACTATCATTAATTTTACGTTATATTCATTCATGACACAATTCCAAGTCGTTTAATATATTACGTGAATATTTTAACAATGAAAATTCCAATGAACAATAATAGGTCAAATAAACCAGGTTCTTTGGAACCAATTTCGATTATCATTAATTTTACGTTTTATTCATTCAAGACACATCATTCCAAAACGTTTGATATATTACATGTAATACGGAGGGTTGAATCAGATAAAATGAGACGGCTTTAAACGCCGCTTATGACCTTGACGGAATGTGATTTGCATGACTCGTCCACTATTTATGGGGATTAGCTTTGTATACACGTGTTGCTGTTATTTGGGACATATCGTGCTGAAACATGGCTTCCAAAATCATAGCTTTTTGGGAAGGGTATATGTTTGGCCTTTCCGACGCTAACTTCACTCTTTCGTGCACTGTGGAATTATGCAAACGAAATGGTATTGTGGTATCCAAAGCTACTGTGGGTCGAATAATAAAAAAGAATAAATTGCGACCATCTAATGAACGTGGACGAGCAAAGAAGCAGACCAGAAACAAGCCCCAGCCAACACGCCCAGCTCAAGTGATTTGAGAAATCCTGTCTGAAGTGCTGAAAGATTATCCCCCCACACAGAGAAGTCTAGCCCAAAGGAAAGGTATTTCACAGGCAACAGTCTCCAGAATAATTCATGACAATCTTGAGCTGGAACGACGTCATAAAGCGCGCGGTCACAGACTGTCGGCCAGGGACGTGCAGGAACGATTCACTAACGCCAGAAAACTGTATGAAAACTATCTTGCAGTTGACCGATGGAAGTGGGTCGTCTCCTTGGATGAAGCTTGGGTGTACCTCGACGACACCAACAAACCCAGGGCAATTTACTATCGCGAAAGAGGGGGCAAGGCCGATTTTGTCCGAAGGTGCAAGGAATTGTTTTCAAAGGGCTTCATGGTGGTTCCGGATATTGCTCACGTGGACTGCTCACGATTCGTCGAGTTCCTGGAAACTGTAAAATTAGTGCAGCATACTTCCAGAGTAATGTAATGGACCACATACATCGGCAGGATGTCCCACGTCTGTACCCTGATGAGCAATCAAAAGTTTGGATCCACATGGACAAGGCATCAAGCCACACTGCCAAGTCATCTGTGGCTTACTACAGGAAGATGGAACAGGGGACGGGCATACGAGTTATTCCCTTCCCTCATGTGCCAGTAAAATCTCCTGACGCATCACCGATGGATTTCTGTGGTTTTGGTCTCCTGAAACGACGGCTCGGAAGTCGCCGACCAAGAACCGTTGATGGGCTAAGGAAAGTGTGTCAGCTGGTGTGGAACGAACTTCCCAAGGAGTCCCTCAAACTCAGCCTACTTCAGTGGAAATTACGTTGCCGGGTGATAGTCCAACAACGTGGTTCTCACATCGAACACAACAGATGGTGGCGCCATGGTATTACACCATCGTAACAGAACTGCAAAGTCGTCTCATTTTATCTGAATCAACCTTCCGTATTTTAGCACTGAATGTTCCAATGAACCATAATGGGTCCACTAAACCAGGTTCTTTGGAAACAATTTCGACTATCAATAATTTTACGTTATATTCATTCATGAGATCTCATTCCAAGTTGTTTGATATATTACATCCATATTTTAGCATAGGAAGTTCCAATGAACCATAATGGGTCCACTAAACCAGGTTTTTTGGAACCAATTTCGACTATCATTGATTTTACCTTTGTGACCTCCCTCCCGTAAGGTGTAAACTCCCACTACACCTACCACAAATTCTTTTGCACGGGGTTGTGAATTCAAAGGTTCGAGACCAAATGTTAGGGAACAAACCTGACACTGTGATAGATGTTTGCCATTTCAACTCTTTGTTTCAACATACTATTGCCAAATCAATACACAGTACTATTTCGCATAATAAAAACTTAATCAAATAAATTTTCAGGGGCCCCTTCATATATTAATACTAACAGTAGAGACAATGATCATCAAGTTGCCTTCTCACATGTGGGCACCCATGGCGTGTGCGAACGACTCATGTTTGCAACAAAAGGGCAGCAATGTTACGCATGGAACAAAGAAATTTTAGTCCCCGAATATAGCGGCTCAAGAGCGCCGCGCCCCCGAAATAAGCAGTAAACATACGTCCTCACACGCACTGCGCCTCCTTTATGGGCGAGTAAGGGGGGAGGTGCTGTAACCCCTCTTGGCTGGTGCAGCACCCTTCCTACAAACCTACTCAGGTGAGGGGATGATCTCCACGTTCGTGCTCTGGCGTATAAAACCTGCCGAGCAGAAACAAGAGAGGGCCTTTTCACTCACCCAAAATCTTTAAATCCCTCCGCGTTGCTGCCCTGTGCAACTAGTTCTCACTTTAACCATGGTGCTTACAAGATCAGAAGCTCTTAGTATTATTAAGTTTACAAGAGACATTCTATCATATAATACAAATGACATTTGTACGATGCGACCTTACAGTTACAGAGTGTTCTCGTTTTCCTACGCGGCACCCAGGTATTTTCAAATGTGAGTTCTGCACTAAAGCGGAGCCGACGGCGGGAGGTTCGGCGGCACGCTGAAGATAAAGCTACTCACTACGCTTCCTACGTATACCGTCGGGATAAACAAAGTTGTCACAAGCACGACGACATCAACAATTACGGGCGTTCGGCCCATCCAGACATACTTGTAACGATCACCTGTGACTGGAGCGCTTCCTTTAGAAGGAGTAGGAATGTCATGGTTCAACTTAGAAGACATACGCTACGACGTTCCATTCACTATCTCCCATGACTCGTGAACAAACAGCCAACGACGCAAAACATTTTCCAAAAGTCAAAAACAAAGTAGCGATTAATTCTTATAGTCTATAGAATTCTAATTATACAGGATAACATTAGATCAAAAACCATACTTGTTAGGCGGTAAACTACTTTCCATAAAACGCACACGGAAGGCCTACGTCCGTACGCCATCACGTTTCGAGGCCAAAAAAAAACATTTTACTCAAAAGAAAAAACCTCTTTATTATTTTTTAAAACAAAACAAAACATATACAAAACTCTACGAAACAATACACTTACAACGACAATACGACAACAATTCAAAATTCACTCTCATACGCTCTTTTTACAATCCATCGCAACAACCGCTCATAACGACAACAAACACATTACATAACAACATACTCGCTCCACAGAACGCTCAACAAAAGACAACTTTCTAACATAAAACGCACCATTTAACAATTACTAACACAAAATGACATCCAAGCATACCATTGACGCTTCTGTACCCGTAAATCCCACTACCCCACCCACTGCTCCAGTATAACGAACTCAGAAAACGCACAATGACTCGTAAAACAAAACCTACACACCCCCCCCTTCCCGTCGAACGCAATAACTAACTTCCATTGGAACGTTACACCTTATATTCATTCATGACACATCATTCCAAGTCGTTTGATATATTATATGCCATATTTAGCGTTGAAAGTTACAATGAACCATAATGGGTCCACTAAACTAGGGTTCTTTGGAACCAATTTCGACAATCATTAATTTTACGTTGTGATCATTCATGACCCAGCATTCAAAGTCGTTTGGTATATTAGATGTTAGATTTTAGCATTGAAAGTTCCAATGAACAATAATGGGTACACTAAACCATGTTCTTTGGAACCATTTTCGACTATCAATAATTTTACGTGATATTCATTCGTGACACATCATTCCAAGTCTACTGATAAAAAACATGCAATATTTTAGAATTGAAAGATACAATGAACCATAATGGGTCCAATAAACCATATTCCTTGGGACCAATTTGGACTATCATTAATTTTACGTTATATACATTCATGACATCTCATTCCAAGTCTACTGATAAAAAACATGGTATATTTTAGAATTGATGGTTCCATTGAACCATAACGGGTCCACTAAACCAGGTTCTTTGGAACAAATTTCGACTATTATTAATTTTACGTTATATTAATTAGAAGACACATCATTCCAACACGTTTGATATATTACATGCCATATTTTAGCATTGAATGTTCCAAAGAACCATAATGGGTCAATAAAACCAGGTTCCTTGGAACCAATTTCGATTATCAATAATTTTACGTTATATTCATTCATGACACATCATTTTTGTCTACTGATATATACTGTCGCGTGCCTTTTTGCTCCATGCTTCCAAGCTTCATGGGAAGTTTTTTTTTTGAAACTCTTCGAGTCAAAATATTTTCCTAATTGTTTACGATTACTTCGTTTAAATGATACTTAATTGTTGTATAGTTTAAAGTCAATTGGCTACTTGGGATTGTTGGTTAGTAATTACCCTTTGTTATCCGAGGGAAAAGCTTTTAGAGCGTCACGTTGCGCATTCGCCAGCGCGAGTTCGGCGATCGCGTGGCGCCAAAATATTTAAATTTACTTTTTCTTGGAAAATTAATTTTTTTTTGACAAAAAAGATAGTCCAGCGAAGTGAACGGAGAGGAGAAGTGGTATCCGCTTAGGTCACAAGCAATGGGGTGGCTCCTCAAGGATCCGGAGATGTTTTTTTTTCCTTTCGGACTTATGTTTTTTTGGCTGAGCGTAGTCGTAGTGGACTATGAAGTCGAAGACACGGTTACTTTTCTTTGAATTACATTAGAGATGTCGTCTGGGCTGTCCAAAAGGATCCAAGATGGGATCTTTCACCTTTTCATGTACCCCGTAGACAGATATTGAATTTCGCAAGCCTATTGCGGCTGGATTCCTTCTTTTTGGGGCATCACTTCTCTACAGGAAAACGACGAAAAGAGATATTTGTGAAACGGTATGTCTTATATACAACCATAAACTTCGTATGAATTGTTTTTCTTTCTCACAGTAGAACACATGGAAAATACCTGCAGTCGGCTGTACTCTTCACGATTCGAGTTCTCTATCCAATGGCATTCGGATCTAATCATCTTCGGCGTTCCACGGGATTGTCCTGACGTCTAGTTTGCCTTCTGCGACTGCCGGTCTTTGAAGCGGCTTGGTTTTTGCAATTGTAGTCCTCCGCTAACATTACTTTTGGGCCCAGAAGGCGTACAAGTGTCCAGAACACGACGGAGGGTCTTTTCTCGCTACTCCTTCCAATGGGTTTGGTGGCGACCAGTTTATCATGGCGAGCGGTCCGCTTTGACACTGTATTCACCGCTGATCTCCACGTTGTGTCACCTGTTTCATCGTATTACATCTGCTGTCCGCAATTAATCGTTCTTTATTCCGCCGGGGTGATAAATTCCATCGTTCTTGGTCACTCCACCTCAACCCGGTCCCTGGCATTTATAGTTTTCCCACGCCCGGAAACGAATAATTCTCTCTTGCGAAGAATCTTCATGAAACCAATTCTTTTATATTAATTATTTGACTTTCAGTTATTTGATTTTTTTTGTTTTTTTTTCTTGCCCTTTTTACGCTTAAGCTTGAATGTTATTATTTTTTTTTCCTGTTCTTTATTTCAGGGTCCTGTTTTTGCGTAGTCGTAGTCCGTCCGCATTTCCGATTCACCTGTGCGTCCGTCATTTTGTCACCTTCTGCCTGCCCCCCCCCCCTTAGATGTATCGACGTCGCAATGTAATTTAGTTCTATGTGCATTTCTTGTTATTTTAGTTTCCCCCTTTAGGTCTGTGTTAGTTGTCTTCCCTGAATGAACTTCTATTTAATTCTTATGGTTTTCTTAATTCTTTTGTTTATTTAGTTTAATTTCAATTTAATTCTTTGGGCTTTCGTTTTATACCTTTTCTTTGTAGCTATAAGTTTTTTTTTAAATCTCCATTTGTTCCGATTTTTTTGTTTCCAAACGGTTATATGTGGTGTAATTTTCAGTAACTAGTTCTTAGTTCAATTCGTCCTAGAACCCTCGTCAGACGACTTATGCCTGTTGTTATACCGGATTGCTTCATTCAATGTTAGATTTCACGGGCGTTCGTCTACTTTCTCATCCCGCCGGACCGGCAACATGGTCTCCTCTACTTCACTTCCAGCTCCGCTTTATTCTGCTCACCACAAGATTAACCTTCTTTCGACGCTGACCGCTACAATTTTGTCATCCCGTCCTCTGGTTGAAAAATAGTCACTGATTTATTCCCTACACCACTCTCTTTATTTCATATTGCAATAAAGGAGATAATTTGTTTGGAATCCGTGGGGTTGTTTCTTCAGAATTATCATATCAAACTAATACCTTAATTTCGTAAACGGGTAATTTCTTCGAGGGGCTTAAGGTTCCTTTTAGACTTATACTTTGTTAACTTGAAGAATCGTATCGCGATCCTTCAAGTATTTCCTTATCAACGGGTGTTTGACCATTGTTCTAGAATACTCAGTGGGGAGCCTTTTTTTTTCAAACTTTAGAGCTTATCTGCTTAGCGCGGGATAGTGTTAATTTCTTGTTTAAATATCAGGTTAACTCGGGATAAGTAGATGATATAGTCTTCAAATTGTGGGGATTTATAATAATATAGGGGGTTAACCTCCTTTGCTCGGGCGGGCATTCGTAAAAAACTGAACGTGACGAAACTACGTATGCTAGTTTTCGGCACGTTACAATACACATGCAATATTTTAGCATTGAAAGTTACAATGAACCATAATAGGTCCACTAAACCAGGTTGTTTGGAATTAATTTCGACTATCATTTATTTTACGTTATATTCATACATGACATCTCATTCCATGTCGTTTAACATATTACATACAATATTTTAGCATTGAAATTTCCAATGGGTCCACTAAACTAGGTTCCTTGGTACCAATTTCGACTATCATTAATTTTACGTCATATTCACTCATGAGATCTCATTCCAAGTCGTTTGATATATTACATCCATATTTTAGCATTGAAAGTTCCAATGAACCATAATGGGTCCTGTAAACCAGGTACTTTGGAACCTATTTCGACAATCATTAGTTTTACGTTATATTTATTCATAACATCTCATTCCAAGTCGATTAATATATTACATGCAATATTTTACCATTGAAAGTAATAATGAACCATAATGGGTCCACTAAAACAGGTTCCTTGGAACCAATTTCAAAAATCATTAATTTTACGTAATATTCATTCATGACCTCTCATTCCAAGTCGATTAATATATTACATCCAATAAACCATGTTCCTTAGGATCAATTTAGACTATCATTAATTTTTCGTTATATTCATTCATGACATCTCATTCCAAGTCGTTTGATATATTATATGCTATATTTTAGCATTGAAAGTTCCAATGAACCATAATGGTTCCAATAAACTAGGTTCCTTGGAACCAATTTGGACTATCATTAATTTTACGTTATATTCATTCTTGATATCTCATTCCAGGTCGTTTGATATATTACATCCATATTTTAGCATAGAAAGTTCCAATGAACCACAATGGGTCCACTAAACCAGGTTCTTTGGAACCAATTTCGACTATCAAAATATTGATTTAACGTTATATTTATTCATTACATCTCATTCCACGTCGTTTAATATGTTACATGCCATATTTTAGCATTGATAGTTCCAATGAACTATAATGGGTCCACTAAACCAGGTTCCTTGAAACCAATTTTGAATACCATTAATTTTACGTTGTGATAATTCATGACCCATCATTCCAAGTCATTTGGTATATTAGATGTTATATTTTAGCATTGAAAGTTCCAATGAACCATAATGGGTTAAATAAACCACGTTCTTTGGAACCAATTTCGACTATCATTAGTTTTACGTCATATTCATTCGTGACATGTCATTCCAAGTCGTTTAATATATTTCATCCATATTATAGCATTGAAACTTCCAATGAAACATAATGGGTCCACTAAACCAGGTTCATTAAAACCAATTTCGACTATCATTAATTTTACGCTGAAATTATTCACGACACATCATTCCAAGTCGTTTAATATATTATATGTTATACTTTAGCATTGAAGGGTCCAATGAACAATAATGGGTACACTTAACCAGGTTCTTTGGAACCAATTTCGACTATCAATAATTTCACGTGATATTCATGACACATCATTCCAAGTCCACTGTTATATAAACATGCAATATTTTAGAATTGAAAGATACAATGAACCATTGAAAGATATAAACTAGGTTCTTTGGAACCGATTTGGACTATCATAAAGTTTACGTTATATTCATTCACGACATCTCATTCCAAGTCGTTTGATATATTACATGCATATTATAGCATTGAGAGTTACAATGAGACTAAATGGGTACACTAAACTAGGTTCTTTGGAACCAATTTCGACGATCATTGATTTTACGTTGTGATCATGACACATCATTCGCTTGATATATTCCATGTTATATTTAGCATTGAAAGTTACAATGAGCCATAATGGGTTCACTAAACGAGGTTCCTTGAAACCAATTTCGACTACCATTCCAAGTCTTTTAATATATTACATGCAATATTTTAGTATTGAAAGTTATAATGAATAATAATGGGTCCACTAAACAAGGGTCTTTGGAACCATTTTCGACTATCAATAATTTTACGTGATATTCATTCATGACATCTCATTCCAAGTCGTTTAATATATTTCATTGCATATTTTTGCATTGACAGTTCCAATGAACCATGATGGCTCCACTAAACCATGTTCTTTGGAACCAGTTTTCGACTATCAATAATTTTACGAGATATTCATTCGTGACACATCATTCCAAGTCTACAGAAATATAAATATGCAATATTTTTGAATTGAAAGATACAATGAACCATAATGGGTCCACTAAACCAGGTTCTTTGCAACCAATTTCGACTATTATAATTTTACGTTATATTCAATCAAGACACATCATCCAAGACGTTTGATATATTACATGCCATATTTTAGCATTGAATGTTCCAATGATACATATTGGTTACACTAAACCAGGTGCTCTGGAACCAATTTCAACTATCAATAATTTTACGAGATATTGTTTTCTGATACATCATTCCAAGTCTATTGATATAAAAACATGCAATATTTTAGCATTGAAAGTTACAATGAACCATAATAGGTCAACTAAACCAGGTTCATTCGAACCAATTTCGACTATCAATAATTTTAAGTGATATTCTTTCATGATACATCATTCCAAGTCTATTGATATATAAACATGCAATATTTT
>JAHWFO010023595.1:0-24413 GCA_023313115.1 Rhysida immarginata
TCAGCAGGTGGAAAAGAAGGGAGTAACACACCAGATGATACTGAATGATGAGAGCTTCGCCCTCGAAAAGCGCTTCTAGGATTAGGTTGTATTTTTCTTTTTACTTAATTTTTGTTGTGGTTAAAGAGTTGTTATTTACTTTGTCTTTATTTATCATATCCACATTTTCTTCCCATTTGTATATTTATTTCTGGTTTCCCCAGGAGTTTATGTTTTTATCATTTCCATTAGATAGCAATTAAATTTTGATAAAGATAGTCCTGCCAACAATTAGCAGTTTTGACATTAGGCCTAACAGCAATTAGCTACTGAGAATAAGCATCACTGCATAATTATACATATGATATTTAATCTTGGCTAGTTGCTAGGAATTGATTGATTTATTACATGTTATATTTTGACTTTAAAAATTTCCAAAGAAACCTTCATGGTATCATTACATCACATACAACTGAACCAGTTTCGACCATCTCGAACTTATTAATATTTATTATATTCATTCATGACGCGTCGTTACAACCTCTTTGATATACGACATGCCATACTTTAGCCTTTGAAAATTTCTAAGGGATAATGGCTACTTAAAAACACGTGCCAGTGAACCATTTCGGCCATTTTCGACAAAATTTATAAACTGTCGAAACAGTACTTAACAATGTTATATTCGTTCATGGCTCGTCGTTACGAATGTTTTGATAATTTATTTACTGCTTGAAAATTTCTAGGGGTTATCAAAATAGTACCATTAGCGCGCGTGCCATTGGACCAATTTCGACCATCTTCGATCTTGTCCGTGCCATTTCCCATATCTATCGATTGGTGAAAACAATTTTTAAAATCTTCCATACGTTACGGACGGACGGAGGGTCGGACAGGCCAAAGCATAAAGAACCTTTCGGAACTTAATAATGTTCAATTTGAAACAATGCATAGAATATCTTTTATTCAGGCTTTTCTTAGAATTGAGAGTTCTTAGTACTTAGCAATTTCTTGAAAATCATTAAAAATGATCAGTAACTGGAGATAATGGAGAGTTAGCAGACTTTTGAGAAAGATTGGAAAGACTACACAGGAAGCAGTCCTTTCGCTCCAAGGTGTATTGACCAAATGGTAAGCATGTCAATGGAAGAATCGTGGACCGCTAGACTACACAAAGTGATAAATGGCCAGGTTTTGCATTAAAGCATCGAGAGCAGAGTGGAAATTGCAACAACATCAAGTATACATCTAAAGTAAGATTGCGTGACTAAGAAAGTATTTAGGCTAGCTGTGGCAAACTTAGAAAGATCCATTGTGAGCATTAAAAAATTTTTTTTTCGTATTTTCATTATGAATTTTTACTGTATTAATTCTAAGCGTTTTCATGTGTCTGTTTTTAAGATATTGCAAATTTTAATCCAAATAAAAATGATCACCTAGGTTATCAACTAGCTTTTTTTGGTAGCACAGCATATACAAACATTTCATATAAATACATGTTGAGTATTTTCTGTGTGAATGTTAATATTTTGGAAACTGAGATGGTGATAGTGGGATGATTGGACGTTCGTTTCCAAGAGTTATTAATAATGAACATAAAAAGATGACGCAGTAACAGGACATAAATAAGGCAGCGTATATTGATGAGGCAAAGGAGTCACACGTGTCTCCCTTGAGTTCCTTATCAAACATCCAGACGACTGGCAAAAATTTATGTGTCTAGAAAGGAAAGAAAAAGAACAAGTATTGGTCAGAGATACTCTGCAGCTAAACGAGAAAAGCTATACGGGTATTGGAAATATCTGAACATCGGGAGTTTCGAATAGAGCAAGAGGGTATAAGAGCATCGACATTAAAGGCAATAAAAACTTGGGTCTAAAGTATCCGATGATGCTTCCCGGTGGTGAAGATGGATATCATTTTAATCTGAGGCAAGTCAACAAGAGGTTAAATAAAGTCCCGATATATCACCTAGAATTATTGTTGTTCGGATTTTTCTTAGAATGGATAGCCCCTTCGCTCAGTGTTATATTGATTGAGTTATTATTTAACCAATTTGGAGTTGTAATTTAACTTCTTGATATTGTTCTGTTTACGTACAAGTTTAATTATCCTGGGCAATGCCGGGTTCTCTGCTAGTCTCCTACATAGATAAAGAAGAATGTTTGTTAGTAGGTGGGTTAGTTTCTTATACAAATCTACAGTTTTTTCCTATCTTGATGAAATTTTGCATACTTGAACTTCAAAGCATGAGGAAGGTAATTGTCTACCTCAGATTTCGAAAAAATAATAATTATCGATATAAATCGATATTCATAATGATGGCAGGGCATATTAATAAGAAATTTCTCATTACCAACAATGTAGGGCGAAGTTTTGGCAATATAAATAAGTTTCAACTTGTAACAGTGCATAAAATTCCTGTTTGTCACGTGGTAAAAACTCAAGATCGAGCGAGGTGACGTCCTCCAGCCTCCGTGACGGAGAGAAGACGTGGAGGAAAAATCAAGTCAATCAGCGTCGAGAGAGAAAGGCGGAAAGGGCAGGTAGAAGGACGACGCAAAACGGAAGCGAGGAAGAGAAGGCATAAGAAAAAGTATCAACACGGCGAGCAAGCAGGAGTAAAAATTACTAACGAGTTGACGACTGAAAAATCCTGCGAGAAAGTTTGGAAAGCTACGTAGAAGTCGCAGGAGGAACGCCGACGAAGGAGAACACGGTCTCCTCGAATTCCTACACGAGGCAGACCACCACGACCACAGATATAGAGGAATAGATCGGCAATGCCCGTACCTTTCTCATTGGCGCTAGTGAAGCCGACTTAAGTGAAGCCGCCATCTTACCGTACTACACGTGTAAGCAGCAAGTACTCGATTCATATGCTTTTTCTTAGAATATTTAATGTTATAAAGTTAATTAAGTAAGTTAGAATAAAATACAAAGTTCAATGGTGAATACGTGTGTTGTGTTTGGTTGTAATTTTTCGTATTCTGTAATGACCTAAAATGGCGGCGGAGGCTTCAACGAACACAATGGCATTGCCGATCTATTCCTCTATATCTGTGGCCACGACAGCGTCGAATGATTTGGCGACGCAGGGAGCCGAACGAGCGGCGACGACGTCGGAAAATTCGCAACGGAGACGACGCCAGGTGATTGGATAAACGTGGCAGACAAGCTGACGAAGGGAAAAGCATTAGCGGTAAGAAGACACGCTACGACGCAGTTCCACGGCCTGCCCGTTCCATCGAGAAAAATGAGGCTCGCCCATTGAATTGCATGCCAGCGGGAAAACGCACGATTCAGGCGGAGCTTGGAAAAATTTTCTGGCGTAGCGACGTCGTCTATCACCAGGTAAACTCAGTCAGACTTTCTATTTCACCTTCCTGTATGCGATACTTAAGCGGTACTTCTACTAGAAAAGCGTGCTCTCACGTCTTCCCTGATTTGAACTCAAACGGCGATATCCTTCACAGATACCTGGGAGTCTTCCTGTTTTCTATTATTGGATATTTGGAACAAGGCGTGGGTACATTTGTTCCTCAGTCATAAACTTAAGAGTATCGTCAAAGACGTTATTAACCTCAATCTCCGAACGTTGTCCTTACTCACTTAAGATTCCTATTTGAAATCCCTGACATAGTGCTAATAACTGAATTCTATGAATCCTAGATTTCGTCTTGGTGATTTTCCACGACCGCAGAATCTCCGTCACCGGTAATCATTACGTTTACTCCATTGTGTGCTTATTTAGCATTGATGCCGTGTTTCCCGACTAAGACTAATTCCACTTCATACGTTAAATAAATTCTGATGATCTTCAGGCCGACACGATTAAGTCAGCCAGAGTATTTCGATACGCACACTTTTCATCTCAACTGGTGCAAAGCTGAAATCAATTTTAGTGCTTCGGAATAGTGTCATACAATTGTAGTTGTGTATTTATATGGTTAATTATAAGAGCTCAAGCTCGAGCGTCTTAATATTCACCCCTTAGTGAAAGTGATTAAAGTATGCTACAATTATGTTAATTTCCAATCTGTATATATAAAAGGTAGGCAACTGTAATTTCCAATCTACAGTTTTATTCCAGTCTTGATGAAATTGTGCACACTTGAGCTTAAAAGCAAAAAAAAAAAAAAAGTCTACCTGACATTTCTCAAAAAAAATGTCGATATTATTCGATGAAAATCGATATTCAGATGGCAGTGCCATCCTTTAGGAGCATTTAAAAACAATTTTTGGTGCATGGTTTTAGTTTTAATTTTGTGTCGACATCTATTGGGGGCATTTTAAAAGTAGTGTTTTCGATTCTTAAACATGAATTTTTACTATTATTAAGTACCGAAAGGTGCCATGATTGAATATAACGTAAAATTGATGATAGTCGAAATTGGTTCCGAAATTGGTTCCGAAATTGGTGTCGAAATTAGAATTCATTGGAATGCTAAAATATGGCATGTAATATATCAAACAACTTGGAATGACGTGTCATGAATGAATATAAAGTCTGCTTTATGCTATCAGTGTCGGGAAAAGTGTCTGTCCGTCCGTGCGTCCGTAACTCTAACTTCTCCAAGGCTATGAAAGATTTTCAAAAACTGTTTTCGTCAGTCGATTAATGTGATTCATGACAAGAACCAACCACAAATATTATTTAAATCGGTTCAATAGCACGTGCACAAATGGTACCTTCGCAATCCCATCTATCAATTTTCAATGGTAAGATATAAGTAATATTGTACAGGATGTTTCTAAATTATCTCCGGTAATATACATGTTTATTACTAAAAAACTATTACAGATTTTAACGTGATAATTTTTATTCTCAAAGAAAAACTCAAAACGTTTCTTAGCATGCCGAAAAAAATTTCAATGTGCCACCCAATTATGGCTTGAAGGAAGTCAAAGAAAAACTCGATTTCCTTCCATGTTCGGACTAGCATTTCGGGGGTGATTTCAGCGATTGTTTCAACTAGTCTGTTCTTGAGATTTAATGTCATCAACGTTGTTCTTGTACACTCGGTCTTTCACATAACCCCAGAAGAAAAAATTCAGAGGGTTCGCATTTGGTGAGCAAGGGTGCCAAGGGATTGGCTCACCCCTTCCAATCCATCGTTCTGGAAAGTTCGTATCAAGGCACTGCCTAACTTGCCGGCCCCAGTGAGGAGGTGCTCCATCTTGTTGGTAGACTTTGTAGACTTTGTTGGGCTGCAGTTCTTCTACCTGTGGAATCAGGTAGTTCTCCAGCATAACTAGGTAGGTTGCAGCGGTAATGGTGTCTTCGGCGAAAAGGAAAGATCCGATTACTCGATCATGCATTGAACCGTACCAAAATGCTAGCCCGAACACGGGAGGAAATCGAGCTTAGCTTTCACGTCCTTCACGCCATAAATGAGGGGCACATTAAAATTTATTAAGGCATGCTAAGAAACGTTTTGAGTTTTTCTTTGCGAATAAAAAAATCACGTTGAAATCTGTAATAGTTTTTGACTAATAAAGATGTATAATACGGGAGATAATTCAGAAACACTTTGTATATCAAACAAATCGTAATGACGAGTAGAAGCGGTCATTAAATATTATATTCGCCAATTGATAAATACGGTTCTCCGAATATTTATCAGATATCAACAATTTTGAAAATGGTTGTAATCGTTATATTTGCACGTGCTCTATTCGTACCCTTATGATTGGTTGATTGGTTTATTAGAATTCTTGGCGTCGACTACTACGGTCATTTTGCGCCTTTTACACAAGTTATCTCTGTACGCAGCCTGGGACAAACACAAGCATCCACGCCCACGGTTGGATTCGAACCACGACTAGATGGACTGGAGAACTAGAAAGCCTACGCCCTAGCTCTCTCGGCCATCTCTCCGGCACGGTCCATTGAAATATCACGGTCCAAAAATATTAGGTTTTGTTTGGTTACTTGGTATTAACGTCCTTTTCAACTGCTATGGCCATTTCAGGACGGCGTTATAGGGGCCGCAAATTTTGCCTCGGAAGGGTTTTTAACGTGCAACCGACAAACAACGGCCCAAAAATATTAAGATATGGCTTGTAATGTGCCATGAATGAATCTAAAGTAAAATTATTAAGTAGCGGAAGAATGGAGCTATTTATTGATTTCACAATGTCCGTCCGTCCGTCCCTGTCATAATTTCTGCATTTTTTGAAGTAGAAGATTGAAATTCGGAATGTCGCTTACTATAGGCATATGTACCTTAACTATTTAGTTTGGTTTTGGTTAGCCCACTGGGGTCGGAATTACGGGGATGGGAGTTAGAGGGGACCAAGTGATCTATGTGGTATTTAGGTAAAGGAGTGAAATTCGATATGCATATTCCTCTAGGCAAAATCTATAAAGTAAAATATTGATAATGCAAATTGATTCAAAGTACGTGGATTAATAGTATCATTATGGTCCATTACAACGTTCAATGCTAAAACATTGCATGTAATATACCACACATCTTGGAATGATGTGCCATGAATGAATACAGGGTGAATACAAAAGTCTGAACCCCCCCTTTTATTTTTTGAACCGAAGCAGATATGTCAATTTTGATGAATCCAATGACTAGGAAGTTGTGGGTGGCCTATCCCATGGTGCACTTTTCATCATCCCAAATATACAAATTAGGACACATTCAAAATTTATCTCAAAAATCGTAAGGGATAGAGAAAAAAACCCAATTGCAAACTTGTTCAGCATAAAAAAACAAACAAAACAAAATAAAGTCATCCAAATCGGACCAACCTATCACGTATCCCCGTCGCCTTGTGCCCTTGGTCGTCCTGGTTCTGCATTAACATTCCCTGTAGCCTCGAATCTTTAAATAATGTGACGCATTGTTTGACGAGATGGATGGCGTTCGTTAGGGTATCTGTCTCGATACAACCTAACTGCAGCATGTGGGTTTCTCCTTGCCTCTCCGAAGCAGATCTTGTTGACCATTTCCGGAACAGTATAGCTTGCCATCCTGGAATTGTTCTGTCTTCTGTGTGCTGAAACATGCTTTTTATTTGCTTTTGGTCATGAAAGTGAATGTGAGTATGTTAATTTATGTTAATTTTTTGATTTGCATGCTTTGCATGGTGGAAATATCAACATTCAGTTTTCCTTGTGCAGTGTGACTGTTTGTAAGCTACAAACAGTTCACCACGTGATTGTGGGTGATTGGTTGATCCGATTTGGATGACTTTTTTTGTTTTGTTTGTTTCTTTATGCTGAACAAGTTTGCAATTGGGTTTTTTCTCTATTCCTTACGGTTTTTAAGATAAATTTTGAATGTGTCCTAATTTGCATATTTGGGATGATGAAAAGTGCACCATGGGATAGGCCACCCACAATTTTCTATTCATTGGATTCATCGAAATTGACATATTTGCTTCGGTTCAGTTCAACATCCCGTATCCTAGCATTGAAATTTTCACCCTGTATAACGTAAAATTAATGATAGTCGAAATTGGTTCGAAGGCACCTGATTTAGTGGCACCATTATGGCATGTTATGCAGGGTGGAAATTTCAATGCTAGGATACGGGATGTTTTACAGGGTTTTTCTAAATTATCTCACCCGAAATGCTAGCCTGAACATGGGAGGAAATCAAGTTTCGCTTCGATGTCCTTCACGCCATAAATGTGGGCACATGGAAATTTATTAAGGCATGCTAAGACAATTTTTGATTTTTCTTGGTGAATAAAAAATCAAGTTAAAATCTGTAATAGTTTTTGAATAATAAATATGTATACTACGGAAGATAATTTAGAAACACCCTGTAAAAGTAATGATAATCAAAATTAATTCTAAGGTACGTGGTTTAATGGCATCTTCGTGGTCCATTGAAACTTGAAATGCTAAAACACTGCATGTAATATATCAAACAACTTGGACTGGTGTGTCATGAATTAATATAAAGTAAAAGTAACAAAATTCCAATTTGATTCAAATGAAGATGCTTTAATGGCAACACTGTCCATTGGAACTTTCAATACTAAAATTTTGCATGTAGTCTACCAAACAATTTGGAATGATGTTTCATTAATGAATATAACGTAAAATTAATGATTGTTGAAATTGTTTAAAAGGCACCTGGTTTAGTGGAACCATTATGGTTCATTGGAACTTTCAATGCTCAAATATGGCATGTTATATAACAAACAACTTGGAATGATGTGTCATGAATGAATACTATGTAAAATTAATGATAGTCCAAATTCGTTCAAAGGTACGTGCTTTATTGGTATCAATATGGTCCATTGGAAACTTTTAATGCTAAGATGTCGCATGTAATATACCAAACAAATTGGAATGAATGAATATAACGTAAAATTAATGATAGACGAAATTGTTTAAAAGAACCTGGTTTAGTGGAACCATTATGGTTCATTGGAACTTTCAATGCTAAGATGTGACATGTTATATACAAACAATTTCGAATGATATGTAGTAATTAATATAATTTAAAGGTAATGATAATCCAAATTGGTTCAAGGGTACGTGGTTTAATGTTATCATTATGGTCCATTGGAAACTTTTAATACTAAGATATGGCATGCATTATTCAAACAATTTGGAATGATGTGCCAAACTTTTAATATCATACAACTAGTAATTATGTGTAGTGAATGAATACAACATAAAGTTAATAATAGTAGGTTCGAAGTTCCCTTGTTTAGTGGAGCCATTATGGTTAATTGAAACTTTCAATATTAAGATATGGCATGTAATATTCAAACAATTTGGAATGATGTGCCATGAATGAATATTATGTAAAAGTAATGATAGTCCAAATTGGTTCAAAGGTACGTGCTTTATTGGTATCAATATGGTCCATTGGAAACTTTTAATGCTAAGATGTCGCATGTAACATACCAAACAAATTGGAATGAATGAATATAACGTAAAATTAATGATAATCGAAATTGTTTCATAGGCACCTGGTTTAATGGAACCATTATGTTTCATTGGAACTTTCAATGCTAAGATATGGCATGTTATATATAAAACAACTTGAAATGATGTGTAATGGGGAATATAACGTAAAATAATGACAATTCAAGTTGGTTCAAAGGTACATGGTATGGCCTATTAGAAACTTTTAATGTTAGCATATGGTTGTTAAAAAATATTATTCGTTGAATGATTTTGTTTAGCCTTTCGGTAATTTGTCATTCCTTAATGGATTATTATTTCTAAATTTTTTCATGTGCTTATTTTGGATGTGCATTCACATTAAGATGAGTCAAAATTTCTTTGAATCTGAACCACAGTCTATAGATATACATGGCTATCGAGCTTCGGCCATTTTCCATTGTTTCGAGAAGCTCAGGAAAACAGATCGCGTCTCGTGCCGCACAGATCGCACTAAGGAGGCCGACCATGATCTGCGATGGAGCTTTTCATTAAAACTGAAAATGAAAGTAAAGTTTCCATCTGCCGATAGGGCGGCGCTGCAGGCGCAGTTTCGCCGATTGTACATGCAGCGCCACTTTTCAATAGAGCTCCCGCCCTATCGGGAGCTAGAACCTTTATCTTCATTTTAACCGCAGCCTACTATATAGATAACAGCCTGTTCAATCGACAGTTTCCAACTTTCACCGCAGTAAAGGTGGAGGGCGCTTTTAAGAAAGCCTTTTTAGCATTGAAAAAGCCTTACCACTGCTACCATTCTATTGTTTTCTACTGGTTAGCCTACAAAGAGGCTGCATTTAATCTTAATATTAATATTTAATATTTAATATTTAATCTTATATATTAATATAAATATATTATTATTATATATTATTAATATATAATCTTAATTTTATATATTAACTAGCAAACCCGCGCCCGGCGTTGCCTGGGCTTTTTAAATCATGAAATAAAAATACAGTATAGGTAAATTTTAAAAAACATTTATTTAATGTCAAAAACTTAATGGAAGTTTTTGGACTACACCTAAGTCTTGAGTACTTCCTTAAAAACGACATTTAATGTTGTTGCATCTTTACTGCAAATGTATAAATTTCTAGGGTCGCTAACTCTAGAATAGACAACATACAGTTGGCCATGTGAGAAACAATCTTCTTGCAAATTTACTCCAGCTCCTTTCAATGTTTGGCCTTGAGTTTTGTTAATTGTTATGGCAAAGCAAAGTTTAACTGAAAATTGAATGCGTTTGAACTGAAAAGGTAAGTCTGTAGGTATTAAAGGGACTCTTAGAATTAGAACTGTTTCACCAAGACCACTTCCAGTAATAATTGAACCTTCTATCACATTATCTTTTAGTGATTTCACAATTAACCTTGTTCCATTACAAAGTGTTGGAGGATTTAAATTTCTAAATAACATTATAGGAACACCAATTTTAAGATGTAATAAATGAAGTGGAAAACCAGAAGGTTGTAATGAGTTTAAAAATTCCACAGGGTAATGTACTGCATTTTCAGTTTGTAAAACTGTGTTGATGGAACAATACTGTTTTACATTTCCTTCAACTTTGTTCATTATTTTTAAGTTTATTAGGTTAGCAGAATCGTTACGTGGTGTTAATATAGTCCTCTCTTGGAACCATCCTAAAGACTTAGACTGAATATTAGAAATATCGGGGTAAATTTTTTCAATCAAAGACTCTAGTGATTCGACATAATTGCACAATGAAGAATCAAGTTTATCCTACCATTTACTTCTGGTTCACTGCCACAACCAATTTTCAACAATTTTGTAGAAAATGCATCTGCCTGTTGATCATTATTTAAAAGGACCCTCATGTTTTTAGTGAGTGAAGGGTGAATAACATGCTCCCAAATAAAAGACTTTTTTAAGCAAGCATTTACTTAGTCAGCAACTGTACCTTTTGTTATAACTGGTAGAGTTTGACAAAAGTCGCCTGTGAATAAAAATGTCAAGCCACCCATTATTTGATTGGAGTTTCTAAGATCTTTCAGAGTGCGATACAAAGCTTCAACAACAACCTTATTTGCCATAGTAGCTTCATCCCAAACTATCAAGGAAGATTGACGAAGTAATTTTACAGTAGCACTTTGTTTTTTTATTTGGCAGAAAGGAGTGTCCCCTGGTATAATTGTGAGGGGAAGTTTAAAAGTGGAGTGTGCAGTTCGTTCCCCCAGTAACAATGTTGCTGCTATTCCAGAAGATGCAACGGCAATAGCTATCTTATTGAAACTTCTAATTTTGCATACTATTAAGTTTGTTAAAAAAGTTTTTCCTGTGCCTCCAGGAGCATCTAAAAAGAATAGCTTTCCTTCACCATTTTGTACACTTGTAATAACCTTATCGTATGCGAAACGTTCGGTTTCGTTTCGCATGGTTTCTGTTTACACAGCTGTTAGAGGAGAAAAAAGCATGGCAGCCTATCGCAAAAATAGTACGTATTTCATTGAGTTCTTTTGAATTTTTTGTGTTGTATATTTTTTATCTTTTTATTGAATTAGTTTATTGAAATATTAAGTTGTGGAGTTACAGTATAGGTAAATTTTAAAAAACCTTTATTTAATGTTAAAAAATTAATGGAAGTTTTTGGACTACACCTAAGTCTTGAGTACTTCCTTATAAACGACATTTAATGTTGTTGCATCTTTACTGCAAATGTATAAATCTCTAGGATCGCTAACTCTAGAACAGGCAACATACAGTTGGCCATGTGAGAAACAATGTTCTTGCAGATTTTCTCAGCTATGTAGAAGTAATTTACTAAGATGAAGTAGAATTAGCTTATGTTTGTTTGTTTGCTCAAGAGATGGCGATAAGCGTTTCGCTCGCCGATCACCATATGATGAGCAGCCATGTTGACGCATTTTGAGAGCAATTAACGTAAATAATTTAATATAAAACCAATTTTTATGAATTAATACGTAGCCTACAAAGTTTCTACATAAATCCCCTAACAAACAAAACTTGTTTCATAAAAATCGATGCAGTAGTTCTTAAGGTTATCGAGCACATACACCGGGGAAGTGACTTAGATTTATACTAAGTATAGATAGATATATCAATCTTATATATTAACATTATTTAATACTTAATCTTATATTTAATCTTATATATATATTTATGCTTATATAATTGTTAAAAAAAAATTTTATAACATGTAGCATTTTTTTTTGAAAAGTAACATTCTATGGCTTGTTAATGGTGCATATTAATTAATATCTAGGAATATTGTTTCATTTTGACACTTAAAAAGACTTGATCAGCTGTAGCTCTGTGCATAAGTAAATGCAGTTGTTACCAAGGTATTCCCTAGAGTCATTTATAAGAAGAGTATCGCAATCGTCTTGAGCGACGCCATTTTGAGTTTAATTCTTCTCTGCATACAAAGGGCAGTATAGAGATTACGTTGTTTTGTGAACATTTTTTCAAAGTATTCACGCCGCATTTCGAGTAAAATGTTATGTTGTAATATTTTACGATTTGTAAATTCACTTAATACATGATAAGTAGGTTTTTTAATATATTTAACGTGGTAAAAATAAAAGATAACTCTACTGCTCAAATTAAATTTTTTAGGTCATCAATAACAAAATATAATCTGTATTTCGTTAACTTATAAAATTTTATAAGTTTAATATTTAATTCAAATGAATGTAGAAAGAATTTTAAGTTTTACGTGGTATTTATGATTTTGACATTAAAAAAAATTGACAAGTTAATATTTTTTTTTTCTTTTTCATTTTCACATCGTTTTTGGACTGCCTAAATTAAATCTCAATGATATATTTCATTTAGAGTGGACAGGGCCGGCCCGGTGGGCTTTCCAGTTCTCGAATCCGTCGGGTCGTGGGTTCGAATGCCGCCGTGGGCATGGATGTTTGTTCTTCCCAGTTGGAATATAATATATTAAATTCCCTTTTCTACTGGATTTAGTGCAATTTACCGCACAACAATTTGGCATAATGGCCCGGATAAAGCAAAAGCTAATTGACGAAATTATTCATCTCTAAACCTTAGGAAAACTTTGTATACATGCAACTGCTATCGAAAAAAAGAGTTTCTGTTTATCGATTAAAACTTACTATTTGTTGATTAAAGTCTCAAGTTCTCCCAAGTGAATTTCAAAGCTCACTGAAGTACATAAAAACGATTAGCAAGCATTGACCCGCGAAAACTCAAAATGGCTGCGATTATGCCACGTGATACCGAAAAGCCAATCAGAAGCCTTGCGGCACAGTTCACTCAATTGCGGTACTCTTCCTATAAAGTGACTCTAGTTTTCCCTAGAGTCCCTGTAAGTAAAACGAGTAATGACACTCCATTCTTTCCTATGGAAAGCGAATTCAGCCAATTAAAGCCGTTTATCAAATCACGTGACAACCCACAAAATGGATGCTCTCAGTATTTACAGGTATTCATGAACGTCGTAAAGAATGAATTTTTATGATGTTAAAACGGTAAAAACTGTGATATTAAAAATATCAGATTTCTCAAATCATTTATCACACAAGTTCTTATTTTTAGTTGAATTGAATTTTTAAAATAAATTTGTAATAAAATATTTAACAAGCCGGCTTGATGGCCAAGAGCGTTAAGGCGCAGGTCGAAACCAACGAGTCGCGGGTTCGAATCCAGCCGAGGGCAAGGATGGTTTTGTTTGTCCCTTTTCATTATCATCCTTTCATCATTTTCATCCATACTCTAGAACTAACAATTCCAGTTTCAAATTTAATCAGGTATATACAGATTCTTCCCCTTCAAATTTCAATTAACACAGTGTTAAATTGCGTGCTCTCTAGACTGCCAAAATCGAATAAGAAGAAAATATTTAACAGAAGTGCAAATTTAACAATTTGTAATAGCTATTGCTTTCAGAAATTAAAAAAATAGTCTAAGCATTTGTATGGAATTATTGATTATGTAACTGAGCAAAGTGATGTTCAAAAAAGAGCAGTTTTTCCTCATGGAATTTTTCGGAGGAAATCCATCTCACACTTAAATAAAATATTTTTTAACAATTTTCATTTGGTAATGAATTCCCATACATCTTTATAAACAGAAATATTTTCCCTCGTAATTACAAAAATTCAATCAAACTTGCAGTTTTTCCCATAGGATAACATTATACATGGCTGCCATATACACCCAAAATGGCGGCGTGTCATTACTCGTTTTACTTACAGGAACTCTAGTTTTCCCTCACTAAAAGCGCCCTCACGTGAGAAGTCAATGAACTAAGGCGGTCTTAAGATTCAATGGATATCGTGTCGATTGAACAGGCTGTTACCTATATAGTAGGCTGTGATTTTAACAATGGAGCTCGATGACCATGAATATCTATAAACCGTGATCTGAAGCCGAGCAGCGAAATTGTTTTTAATTTCAATAGAAAATTCGAAAAGATTTCTTTTAAAAAACGCCCAATGGATGGCGTTTCCAAATACGACCCTTTAGCAAAATCTAAAACATGATTTTTTTTTCTAAAAAAATTCTAAGCTTTTCTCATGTGTTCTTTTATTTCTGAATATTCACACATAGAATCTGCAACATTTCATCAAAAAAGAGTCCGAGCAACGACGGGTAAAACAGCTAGTATAATAAAAAAGTACTTCGTAAATCAAGTATACATATCTGAGAAGTGCTACATAGTGTGTTTGTGCCTTATACAAGAGAATTGCATCCCATAAGTCTGTGCTCCGATTGTGCTACATTACGAAGTACATCTGTAGTATCTGGCACGAAAGAAAAAGGAAACTGGCGTATGTGGAAATGAATAAAACTCGTTCAACCAATCAGAAACAGACAGTAATCAGGGCATTACTTACTACTGATGCCGTGAATAAGTAATACCTGGTTTCCAGTCCGTTTCTGATTGGTTGAACGAGTTTTATTCATTTACACATGCGCCAGTTTCCTTTTTCTTTCGTGCCGGGCACTATAGTGTATTGTGTTAGAGCAGAAGTCTTCTGTATTTAACAGTTGGGCATCCCGACATGTTTATTCATCTCGACGAATCGTCCCAGTGTGCTAACTGTTTTATGTTCTTTAAAATTTACGATTAATATTTCGAATTTCCACTGTGCCGTTTAAGTTAAATATATATATTTCACCTCTTGCAATTTTCCCGTTCCCGTTTTGTCTTTATTTATTAACCACATGACACAGTTATTCGTGTTTTTCTTAGAATTGAGAGATATTAGCATTTAACAATTTCTTGAAAATCTATATATATAAAGAAGGATGTTTGTGGGTCTGTGCGTCTGTGGGTCTGTGGGTGGGTCTGTGGTTCTGTGTGTACGTTTTTTATACAAATCTACAGTTTTATTCCGATCTTGATGAAATTTCGCATACATGACCTTCAAAGCATGAGGAAGGTCACTGTCTACATCAGATTTCGAAAAAATAATAATTATTGATAAAAAATCGATATTCATGGTTATGGCAGGGCATATTAATGAGAAATATCGCATGACCAACAATGCAAGACAAAGTTTTTGCAACAATGGTATCAACACGCAATTCACAAACACTCTGCACGGACCAACAATATATATCTCATGACCAACAATGCAAATAAAAGTTTGTGCAACAATAGGTATCAACAATGGTTTCAACACGCAATTCACCAATAACAATGAGCTCAAAATGATGATGCAATGATAAAGCAATCCTTTCCAAGAATTATAACAATGAACATAAAATGATGATGCAATATGGATAAGTTTCAATTTGTAACAATGCATAGAATTCCTGTTATTCAGGTTTTTCTTAGAAAAGAGAGTTCTTAGTACTTAACAATTTCTTGAAAATCTTTAAAAATGATCAGTAGCTGGAGATAATGAAGAGTTAGCAGACTATTGAGAAAGAGTGGAAAGACGACAGAGAAAGCAAACCTTTAGCTCCGTGCTGTATTGAGCAAATGGGAAGCAAGTAAATAGAAGAATTGGCGACCGCTAGACTACCCAAAGTGATGAAAGGCCAAATTTTGCTTCAACACAGCGAGAGAAGAGTGGAAATTGCAACAACATCAAGTGTAGATCTGAAGTAAGATTATCTGAGTAAGAAATTATTGGAGCAGTCCATCCATTTTGAGCCTTTAAAAAGATTTTTTTCGAATTTTCATTAAGAATTTTTACTGTATTAATTCTAAGCATTTTCATGTGTTTATTTTTAAGATATTGCAAAATTTATTTTAATTTTTGAGATTGTTCTGTTTACATCCCAAGTGTAATAATCCCGGGCAACGCCGGGTACTTCTTCTAGTCTTCTATATATATATAAAGAAGGATGTTTGTGGGTCTGTGCGTCTGTGGGTCTGTGTGTGGGTCTGTGGATCTGTGTGTACGTTTTTTATACAAATCTACAGTTTTATTCCGATCTTGATAAAATTTCGCATACATGACCTTTAAAGCATGAGGAAGGTCACTGTCTACCTCAGATTTCGGAAAAATAATAAATATCGATAAAAAATCGATATTCATGGTTATGGCAAGGCATATTAATGAGAAATATCTCATGACCAACAATGCAAGGCAAAGTTGGTACAACAATAGGTATCAACAATGGTATCAGCACGCAATTCACAAACACACTGCATGAACCAATAATATATATCTCATGACTAACAATGAAAGGAAAAGTTTGTGCAAGTGTAATTATCCCGGGCAACGCCGGGTACCTCTTCTAGTCTTTAAATATAATCAGTAACTGGAGATAATGGAGAGTTAGCAGACTATTGAGGAAGAGTGGAAAGACGACAGAAGAAGCAGTCCTTTATCTCCGTGCTGTATTGAGCAAATAGAAAGCATGTCAATAGAAGAATCGGCAACCGCTAGGCAACACAAAATGATGAACGGACAAGTTTTGCTTCAAGACATCGACAGTAGAGTGGGAATTGCAACATCAAGTGTACATCTAAAGGAAGATTACGTGACTAAGAAATTATTTAGGCCAGCTGTGTCATACATGAAGAGCATTAAAAAAAATTGTGAGCATCCATTGTGAGCATTAAAAAAATTTTTTTCAAACTTTCAATATGAATTTTTACTATAATAATTCTGAGCGTTTTCATGTGCTTATTTTTAAGATATTGCAAAATACAGCCTGTAACATTGCTATGGAATCGATGTACACTACTGTTTATAAAAATCGCAACACCCTGATGGAATAGCCCAATCTGCATTAAGTTTGGAGCATTAGCATATCATGGGTCAGAAAAGAAACCATTAGATTTTCAGGTCAATACAATGCGTTTTATTGTCACATTAGTATCGGGTGAAACCACCGTGGGATGCAATTACAGCCTCTAAACAAGCTCTGAATAAGGGCCTGGGGGATGTCCTGCCATGCTCTGTCTACACGGGTATACAGTTCATCCACAGTTGCTGCTGCAGGAGTCTGACGAGCCATGGTTTTGAGTCAAAAGAATCCGCAACAATGATACTCGTGCCATCAATCCTATGGAAATCAAACGGCGTCGTACAGTGCTAGCAGACATTGTCCTGCCTACTGTAGCACCCCACTGTTGTGCTAACACTGTGGAAGTGGCTGTACGATCTGCTACACACATGCGATAGAGGTGTCTGTCATCTCGCGGTGTCGTCGTGCTGGGTCTTCCTGAGCCTGGTCTTCGGTGTGCCCCGTTCTCTTCGCTCCACTGCCTCCATGCACGCATAACTGTCGTTGCATTACGTCCTACACGAGCAGCAATGTCACGATACGACCATCCCGCTTCACGCAGACCAATTATGCGTCCTCTTTCAAAGTCTGTCAGCTCTTGATATGGTACCCTTCGTCGTCGTCGAGGCATGGTGTTCTTTCAAGCAATTACTCTGAAAATCTAATCATTTATACTCTGACCCATTGTATGCAAATATTGCAAATTGCATATGGATTAGACCATTCCATCAGGGTGTTGCGATTTTTATAAACAGTAGTATATAATTTTCGATTACGTTGTATATTTATTACATATTATAACCATTACCTGTGTACAGCACTCTTAGCCTATTAACATTTTAGAAAAAGTATTAAAAATTCATTTTCATCAATTTCAAAAACAATACACAAAAAGTCAGTTTTTTAATGTAACAATTCTATGGAATCAGAAGTGAAAACCTTTAAAATATTGTATCTACCTTCTGAAAATGGAACTGAACCATATGCAAATTACCTTTTATTGCTTGCAAAAGTTATTTATGTTATTGAAAAGTAGATGTTTTCTTTCACCACAATGCCAGGCGGTTCAGTGTTGACAGTGGTTGAAATCAGAAAGATCATCAAGTTTCATGCTCAAGGATTAAGTCAAAGAGCAATTGCTAAAAAGATGGGAAGATCTCAGAAAGCAGTTTATAATTTTTTGTCAAAGGGTGACAATTATGGTACTTCCAAAAGAAGATCTAAGGCTAAACAGCTCAACACTAGAGATCACAGAAGAATATTTCGTATGGCAACGAAAGAACAATTATCAGTACGACAGATAGCAGCTGCTCTACCTGTAGAAGTGTCCCACCAGACTGTCTGGAGAAGTCTTCACGACAACACCAACGTCAAGTATTCCAAATGTCTTAGAAAACCACGACTAACAGAAGCTCACCGATATGCACGACTTGAATGGGCTAAAGATAAGATGTCCTGGGTGAAACAATGGAGCAAGATCGTTTTCTCTGACGAAATGCATGTTACTGGCATGATCTGAGGACGACTCCCAACATTCAGTTCAGTAGGAACTTTGGAGGGGGATCTGTCATGATGTGGGCAGCATTTGGCTACAACGGAAAATCAGATCTTGTGTTTGTGGAAGGAAGATTGGACTCCAAAAAGTATCAGACATTGCTTTATGATCATTTACTACCGTTTGGCCCTGTGATTGGTGGCCCAACGTGGAAATTTCAACAAGACAACGCAAGCTACCATGTTTCAAAAGCAATGAAAACATGGTTCGTTGATGAAAAAATTGAAGTAATTAATTGGCCATCATTAAGCCCAGACATGAACCCCATAGAAAATTTATGGGGTATCATGGTATCGAAAATTTATGCTAAAAAGAGACAGTTTGATCATGTTAACCAGCTGAAACTCGCTATTTTAGAGGCATGGGACAACATAAAACTTCCAGTTCTCCAAAAGCTAGTTGAATCAATGCCTAACAGAGTGTTTCAATTAATTTCAGCAAAAGGTGGTTCAACTAAATAGTGAATTGTAGTTTTCTTTAAACTTTTATTTGTGATTCCATAGAACTGTTACAGTTAATTAATGGATTTTTTTGTTTATTGATCAAACAACGTTTTTGTTTTTTTGTTTGTTTGTTTCATTAAACATCTTTATGGTCTACAAACATATGTAACATTCAGTATATTGATATATGGATAATTTGAAAAGTTACTTTGAAATATGCCTTGATTCCATAGCAATGTTACAGACTGTATAATCAAAAAAGAAGAGTCTGAGCCACGCTGGGGTTATAACCTAGCTTATTTGGTAGCACAGCAGATCCAAACATTTCATAAAAATACATTTTGACTATATTCTGTTTGATGACGCAGTGACAGGACATAAACAAGGTAGCGAATATTGAGGATGCAAAGGAGTCACACGAGTTTCCCTTGATTTCCCTATCAATGGTACAGACCACTGGCAAAAATTTGTGGCTGGGAAGGAAAGAGAAAGAATGAGCATTGGTCATAGAAACTCTGCAGCTAAAACAGAAAAAGCTATACGGGCTTTGGAAACATCTGAACTCGGGAGTTTCTTATAGAGCAAGAAGTATAAGAGCTTTTACGTCAAGGGCAAAAAAACTTTGTTCTAAAGTATCCAGTAGATGATCCCCGGTGGTGAAGGTGGATGTCAATTTAATCTGAGGCAAGTCAACAAGAGGGTAAATAAAATCCTTGTATATCACCTAGCATTCTTGTTTTTCGGATTTTTCTTAGAAAGGATAATCCCTTCACTCTGTGTTGTATTGATTGAGTTATTAGGACCGATAGGTACTTGTGTTTTCACAATGTGCGTCCGTCCGTCTGTCCGTCCATCTGTATGCCCGTCTGTCTGTCTGTTGGTGCTCTAGCTTTCGAAAGCTTCCGAATATTCGACTTCCCTTTTCGCCATTCGACAACGTAAGGAAATCGGAAGACTGAGTTCGTTGGTGGAAAAAATCGGTGAACTACTTCCGGTTCAAAAGGCCAAAAACAATATAGGGTACCACGTTTTTCACTATACAATTCCATGTATAAATAGCCTGTGCATTGCCAAATGCTGTTCTCCCTTTGGCATTCCATAGCTAAAGCAGAGAAAAAGCTTGTGAATTAAGTGAAGACAGGTGATCGTCTTCCTTGATGGTCAATATCAGTCAGAACTGGTTCAAGGTTACGTGGTTTAGTGGTACCATTATGGTCAACTGGAAACTTTCAATGCTAAAATGTGACATGTATTATATCAAACAGCTTGAAATAACATGTCATGATTGAATATTAACGTAAAATTAATGATAGTCGACATAGGTTCAATGGTATGTGGTTTCATGGAACCAGTCTGGTTCAGGGGAAACATTCAATGCTCAGATTTGGCATATATTATATAAAACAACTTGGTTTGGTTTGGTTTCTTTGGTATTAACGTCCTTTTCAACTGTCATGGTTATTTCAGGACGGCATTATAGGGGCCGCAAATTTTGCCTCGCAAGGGTTCTTTAACGTGCAGCCGGCAAACGACTACACGGGACTAACGGCTTTATTTCCCTTCCGAAGGAAGTGAGTGATCTCAGAATTTTCCCCCTGAAAAAATCCTCGTCGTCCTCGGCCGGGGTCCAACCCGCATCCTCGGGCATCAGCGGCGATCACGCAACCCCTGAGCCACCGAGGCCGATAAAAAACAACTTGGGATGATGTGTCATGCATGAATATAACGTAAAATTAATGATAGACGAAAATGTTTCAAAGGCACCTGGTTTCGTGGAACAATTATGGTTCATTGAAACTGTCAATGCTAAAATATGGCATGTAATATGTCAAACGACTTGGAATGATGTGCCATGGATGAATATAACGTAAAATTAATGATAGTCGAAATTGGTTCCAAGGCAGCTGGTTTAGTGTCCCACTAGCAGAGGTACCCGGCGTTGCCCGGGATAATTACACTTGTAGGTAAGAGAACAATCTCAAAAAATTAAATTATAGTTCCTAATTGGTTAAATAATAACTCAGTCAATATAACAGAGAACAAATGGATTATCCAATCTAAGAGAAATCCGAAAAACAGAAATTCTAGGTGATATATTTTTTTTTATTATTTGTATCTATGTAATGACTTCTGTATTACTTGTATTTAGTAACGATTGGTTTTTTTGACCACTGTAATGTATGATCTTGACCCACGAGGATTACGAAGTTATTTATCTTCTCTGAAATTAAGATACCTTTTTCGTTGGTATTTTCTGTTAATTTTCTGTCGTAGATGCTTTTGTGTGTCCATATGCTGGGTGTAAGTTTTAATTTGCTTGCCTTACTCTCACCTCCATTTTTCCTGAGAGTGATTACTTATACTATTATTCCTATTGTCTTTGATTACTTAGGAATTGTTTTTCTGTTGTTTGTGGATCAGATTGTGTCCTGCTATTTTGGCTCCCAAAGAATTCTTATCCTCGATAGTATGCCTTCGTACTCTTTGCCAGTTTCAGTGGAGTCCGTTAAGGCGTATTTTGACATACACAATGTTTCAGGCGCTGTATCTGTTACCCAGCTCTCGCTGTGGTATTTGAATATAAGAAGTATTAATGCCAATCTACCAACAATATTGGTTAATCTTGAAAATATCACTTTGACTCCGGATATATTAGTATTCACTGAAACTTAGTGTCATGATGCCAGTGAGATTCCAGCAATTCCCGGTTTTTAGGTAACATCCATTAACCGTAATAACAAGCGTGGGGGTGGCCTTTGCATTTACCTATCCTTTTTCTTTTCCTTTGTTGTTATACTTCAGTATACTATGGTAACGGCTGACTACGAAATATTAACAATCACTATTAACAACAAATTTATTCTTATTGCAGTCTACCGCCCTCCGATGGGCCATTTCCAATCACTTTGCACTTTCCTATCTTCTCTATTGATGGATGTTCAAAAAATGGGAAAAGGGGTGATTTTAGTTGGCAATTTTAATATTGATTTTTGTAAACCTACCCCAACTCTTAATTTACTTCTGGACCCTATAACGCGTGCAGGCTTGTTGTCTACTTCTTTTTCTTATACCCATTTCTCCTCCCACCATCAAACCTATTCAGCTATTGATGCTTGCTTTACAAATTTGAATAAGATTCGGTTTAGCAATTCAATAGATATTTTAGCAACTGACCATTTTCCGATTCTGACCATCTTCGATATAAATACTCCTAAAGCTAACAAGCCTAAGGCCAGACGTGGGCGAGTGATTACATCTAACCGGATCGCTGTTTTTAATTCGTATCTTATGATGTCCGACTGGGAAGCTATGTTCGCTGGTTGTGATGATACGGACCAGCTTTTTGAGGTTTTTTGGCTCACTATCGATCTTGGCGCGATAAATATTTGCCACTTGCCTCGTTGTGTAGCAATACTAGCTATGACAAGACTATTCGTCAACCATGGGTCTCTGCACAGATTTTAATCGATGTTCAAACGAAGAACAAGCTATACTTGAAAATTTGAGGCTAAATCCTTCCACCGACAGGCTAAATATTTTAAAGAAGTTTTTTAATGGCTTAAAAAAGCAAATAAAAAAGCGAAATCCGATTACTTCAATGCATTGTTTTCTCAGCTTAAGAACAGCAGAGATAAGTAGCAAGCACTAAAACGTTTAACCCGGGGTTCGTTACCTAGACCATCTCCTTTTAATCACCCGAAGGAGATTACACCATCAACCCTAACGGATTTTCTTTCGACCCTTTTGCTTTCCTCGCCGGTTCCCACCTTTTTAAATACTAGTTATGCCAGTTCTTCGTCTACACCGGTATCAGTTTTTTCGCTGCCCCCACTACTGTTAATGAAGTCTGTGCTGTAATTTTTCAAATTAAGTCTTCCCCTCTTTCTGATCCACTTGAGCTTAGATCGGATATCATCATTTCTCTGCGATACGCGCATGCCTTTACTCTTTCGTTGATATTTAATCACTCGCTAATGTCTGGAACTTACCCCAAGATGGTTAAGTTAGCCCGAGTAACCCCCATCTATAAAAAAGGCGACCCTAAGCAATTTGTTAATTACCGCCCAGTTATCGCGCTGTCCATCTTTGCAAAGATCTTTGAAAAACTCTACTTTATTCGTCTGTCCCAAAATATTTATGATTCTGGGTTCATAAGCTCCTGCCAACACGGCTTTGTACCGAAACGGAACGTAGAGACGGCATGTTACGAACTAGTAGAATATGCTTCTTCTGAAATGGCGGCCAACAAGCTCGTGGGTGCTGTCTTCATCGATTTCTCGAAAGCGTTTGATTCCTTGTCCATTCCCCTGTTAATTCATAAATTATCGCATTTCTATAATATTCGTGGCCCTCCCCTGCGTTGGTTAACAAGTTTTCTAACGCAGAGGAGTTATTATTTATCCTATTCTGGAGAGTCTTCCGCGACGGTTGTAACGAATCTCAGTGTTCCTCAGGGGTCTGTTCTTTCACCCCTGTTATTCAATCTATTCATCAATGACCTGCCTCGAGCATTTTCCCCGATTTCTTCTTTCAGGGTGCTCATGTATGCCGATGACATTACTTTGTTATCGTCCAGCACTGCAATTAGGAGTTTAACGAATACCTTTAACGATGCGCTAGATATTTTAAAAACCTGGAATGTCGAGAATTCGTTAACCGTCAATACTCACAAAACGAATGTGATGCTATTTTATCAGCGTAACAAATTAAATATTCCCAGTAGTTTACCAGTTTTTTATGATAAACAACTAATAAAAACGGTGATTTCTTTTAAATACCTAGGGTTGATTATCACACACGATCTGACTTGGGATCAGCATATTGATACTTTATTGGTGAATCTAAATCGGAAGCAAGGAATGATTTCCAGATTGCAATACTTACCATCGTGCATTCTTCTTCTTCTTTATTATTCACTAGAAGAGGTACCCGGCGTTGCCCGGGATAATTACACTTGGATGTAAACAGAACAATCTCAAAAAATTAAATTAAATTTTGCAATATCTTAAAAATAAACACATGAAAATGCTTAGAATTAATACAGTAAAAATTCTTAATGAAAATTCTAAAAAAAACTTTTTAAAGGCTCACAATGGCTGGACCTCCAAGGATGCCACTGCTATTTTAAATAATTTCTTACTCACGTAATCTTACCTCAGATGTATACTTAGTGTTGTTGCAATTTCCACTCTTCTCTCGATGTGTTGAAGCAAAATTTGGCCATTCATCACTTTGTGCAGTCTAGCGGTCGCGGATTCTTCTATTTACTTGCTTCCCATTTGCTCAATACATCACGGAGCTAAAGGAGTGCTTC
>JAHWFO010023596.1:0-20375 GCA_023313115.1 Rhysida immarginata
AGCTGACGTTTCGGATAGAGCCTATCCTTTATCAAAGCAAAAAAGGATAATTCTCTAAAAGCAAATAGAATATAATTCTCTAACTTTAGGATAATTCTCTAATATTCTATTTGCTTTTAGAGAATTATCCTTTTTTGCTTTGATAAAGGATAGGCTCTATCCGAAACGTCAGCTCTTTATTTGATTTTTTAGTTTTATTTTGATTTTACTTATATATTTTTTAATTATTTTGTTATTTGTTAATTATTATTTTATTTTTCAGTTGTATTTATTAACTATTTATTGCATTCCAGGGTTTTTGTGTCTCGTCCTTTTATCTTAACAAGTTTGTAAAAATTTAAAAATAGTTTTAGTAATAAATTTAAAAAATTATTTTTAGAATATTTAATAATTAAACTTTATTTACACACATTATATTTATTTAAAATCGTATTAAATTCATTTAAAATTGTATTAAATTCATTTAAAAATGTATTAAATCTATTTAAAAGAGTGTTAAATTCATTTGAAAGTGTATTAAATTCATTTGAAAGCGTATTAAATTCATTTAAAATCGTATTAAATCTATTTAAAATTGTATGAAATTCATTTAAAATTGTATGAAACCAATTTGTAAAACCTGTAAATCGTATTAAATTCATTTAAAAATGTCTTAAATCTATTTGAAAGCGTATTAAATTAATTTAAAATTGTATTAAATCTATTTAGAAATGTATAAAATTCATTTAAAATTGTATGAAACCAATTTGTAAAAACTGTAATATCATATTCACCCGGATGCACGACAATAATGAAAATACGTAGGAGTTTGTGCTTTTACTCTAACAGTTTGAACGGTGGAGTTTCTGCTGCGAAATGGGTCAAGAGTGGCGTTTTTGAGTGATGCTTCACTGCAGGGCAGATACGAAACAGTTGCTATGAATGAGTAGTTCATTTGGGTGTCTCTGAGATGCTGCACTGCAATGCACGCTGTGCTCGCAGTTAGTGAAGGTCAATTTTGCCAATCATTTCAATTATTGTTAACAATAGCTAGTAGCTAATCAGTAGCTTTAACAGTACATGCTTACTTAGAAACGCTTTAGCAATCGATAATGAAGATCTTACAAAGACAGTTTCAACCAACGAGATAGAATCAACGATATGAAATGAGTAGATCGCTCATGAGCTGCTTACAGCGCCACCATCGTGTCCCCATTTGAAGGCCAGGCGGCCGTTGTTTTGGTAGTCAAAAAATGGCTTTCATCGATCTTAACGTGTGTAATTTTGCGTAGATAAACACACCAAAACTCAATGCCGATTTCTTGTTCAGCTTTAAATTGTAATAAAAGATATATTAAAGGTTCACCACTGACCTATCACAGGTGTATTTTTTATTTTCTGCGTCTTAGAATGATCTTCTCATGTAAAAATCCTGGTCTTTCATATCGTGATTGGTTGATTAGATGTATCCAACGTTGTTATCGTCGTTTCAGTGATACCAGAATGATTGTTTACAGGTATTTATGAAATTATATACCGCATTTATTAAAAACCTTCTAAATTTGGGAAATCGCATAAGAAATTTCAGACTACAAGCACGATGTTGGTGGGGGGGGGGTGCTTTCTCATCTGGCGACAAAGCGGATATACAGTAATGGCGCTTTGGCTGGCGATGTTCAGACTACAGTGGCTAGAAGAAATAGTGTGTCCATTGAATACAAAATGCAGCTATGAGAGTGTAATGATGACTGATGACACCGCCAGATGGCATGAGTATCGAATGCGCCGACAATAACTCTATAATGCATGGTATTCAATGTAAGTTTCAGAGCATTAACGCTTTTAACGGTTTAATAAAATAAAATACGATTGTAAATTTGAAATAATATGCAAACAAATCAAATTAAATGAATTTCAAATCAGTATTCGTTTTATTTATTATTGAATCTAATAGCCATTTTTCTCATTTCTTGGTTGGTTTACATTTGTTTTACGGTTTCGTTATGCGTCTCTAAATTAAAATTTAAAATATAATAATATAACCCTGCAATAACAAATAGCATTATCAAGTTCTACGTTCTTATGCGCTTGCACTTTCTAGTAAAAACATTAAACGAAGAATGAAGTGCAAAACGTGAGAAAAGTAAACTTTTAAAGCTCAGACGTACACAATAACATGTAATAAATTATAAATTATGAAATTTGTAAAATATAAAAAGAACATTTCAATTTAAAAACCATTACCCTTTTCCATATAATTATCTTCTGCGCTTAACTTTTTATAACAACAGCTATTCGATTAAATAATAAATAAAACGAATACTGCTTTGAAATTCATTTAATTAGTTTATCTGCACATTATTTCAAGTTTACAATCTTATTTTATTTTATTAAACAAGTACTTTTAAAGCGTTCGTGCTGTTAAACTTACATTGAATCCCATGCATTATAGAGTAATTGTCGGCGCCAAGGTTAATAAAAGGAGGTTATGACACCAACTATTACAATGCTATCGCCATTTTGTTTCACACTTCTTGATTTTTTTATTAATTTATACAAAACCTTTTTTACATTAATGTTAACAGATTTAAAATTTCAAGTTTATTTACACTTTAGCATGTTTATATATATAGGGTGTTTCTAAATTATCTCTCGTATTATACATGTTTATTACTCAAAAACTATTACAGATAATGAAATAGTTTCTTAGCCTTGCGTGAGTTGATAATGAAACACGCGGTCGGCGTTTGTTGCCATTGTTGGCGGTGTGAAACAAAATGGAGAAAAACGCTATGCATCTTGGGATCGTGACGTAAGCTCCTTTTATAAACCTTGGTCGGCGCATTAGATTGTCGTGCCATCTGGCGGTGTCATCAATCATGATGACACGAAATCAGCGGCAATGGACACACTATTTCTTCTAGCCACTGTAGTTCAGACTACCATAGTAATGGCGCCTGTAGTGTAATAACGTGGAAGAATGGAGATTAGTTCCACTTTTCGCCGCCACAAAGATGGCGGCCAAATAAGCGATCTACTCATTTCATATCGTTGGATAGAATCATGGATGAAGAAAAGATGGATGGGACAGTCCATTGCCGTCCTCAGTGAGTTTGATTTTGGGGCGACATCTGGAGCTTTGCGTAGTACTAAAAATAATCATCTGCTTAGATTGATTAATAAAATTAAAAATAGACTAAAAACAATAAAATAAAAAATATAAAAAAACTTGCTAAGCACACTTTTATCTTAAAAAGCCACTTAATATATGAACTTCTTTTTTAAAAAATTTCTAGTACTACGCAAATCGAAACGATGGTGGTGAAGTTTCGGTTTAGTACTACGCAAAGCAGAAACTGAAACTATTTTTCTTTATTTCCCAGACAGATTTGGTTTAGTACTACGCAAATCCACAGAGAGCGCCACTGAAAAAAAAACTCACGCTCGACGCATAGGAGTGTCCCATCCATCTTTTCTTCATCCATGATAGAATACATAGAGAGGCTGTCCCATTGGATACAGCGCCCTTCGCGGCGACTAGCAGCAAACTCGATCGCCATGTTTTCTTTAGTAAAGCGAAGTCAGTTACGTGTTGGATCAGATAGCTTTACCTGGGTTTCTAGTGACAAAAAGTCGTGGTTTTATTTGAGTTTTGTAAAGGATTTTTTTTTCTTTTTTTCTTTTATAATAGAACGTGAACATGCCTGCAGTTTGTTCAGCCTACAACTGTAGTAATCGAAGCGATAAAACAATATTTTTTTCAGATTACAAATTAGTTATATTAATGTAGGCATTTCGTATACCCTTCATTACTTTCGTATGTAGGGATCCTCGATTAGGCAAAGCCTATCATGGAAATTTAAATTGCTAAAATAAACCTCAGGTAATGGTAAATTGCGCCCGGGGCATGATGATCATTCTTTCACCCCGTCTTCTCATAACCGGTCTTCGCGGCGTCTCCCCCCCTCGCTAGCCAGTATTTTTACCTGCAGGATACAGTGATGTAAATGTAGAATGAATCACTTGTGCAAATCAAAGTCTATTGAACATTATCAGGCAAATGTATAAAAGACTCGTTATATAGAAGGGTCAAAAGGCTGATTCTATTAAAAAAATAAAAAAAATATGAAGTGTTAATTGTACATTTAAAAAATATTTGTCACACACAATCCTTTAATTTAGTGTTCCTTGGTTCCTTTCACAATGCACTTGAGTCAAACTTCCGCGGCAGACTTAAATTATCAAACTTTTAGGATTTTGTTATTAGGATTATGTTTTTATTATAATTTAAAATAAAAAGATTATTATATTTCTTAAAAGGTTTTAATTTGATTTTCTGCAATAAAAATATTTTGCGGAACCCCCTCCTTTAGTCATGGGCTCCTCTACTACGCCCATAGGAAACCATGCTCCATAGTTACAGTTCTGCCATGCCGATTATACTAAAGACAAGATGGCGGACGGACTTTCAATTGGTTTCAAATATGGCGGCTGTACAGCCACTCTATGTATTCTATCTCGTTGGTTTCAACAGTTGACGCTCATTTCATTAAATAGAAATGCTTACAAATTATTACTCTCTATATTTAACTTTTCAGATACTTTTATTCATTTTCGACTGCACATTTCCATTAGAAGTACGCCTTGCCTTAGCAACCAGAGGCTTCCTTAGCAACCTCATCTAAGTCTAACAACGAAAGACTTCTTGAGAAATCAAATGCTGTCAATTTTATCCTCGAATATCTTTAAATCTTAACGGTCCTGGACATTTCTGTTGCCTGACTTGGTTATATATTAATAATACATGCGTTGCTGTAAATAGACACAATTCTTAAATATTGGCTGAAGTAATTACTCGCTGGTGCCAACAGTTTAGAGAAGCTGCTAACTTTACAGTGGAGCAGGCAATCCAACACCGACGAAAGTTGCGCAAAAGGGGTTGTGTGTGGGGGGGGATGGGGGAATGGTGAGAGGGTGTCGTGAAGAGAGGGTAGAAGCGCAGGTGGTCGACCGCTGCCATCTGTCAGTCTTGTGGAGTGTCCTGATAAAACTAAACGCCTGCCTATTGGCTAGCCGCATGGGCCCTTGTTCGACGTCACCCGTATTGATGGATAGAATCATTTACATGGCGCTGCGGTTTCGCCTATTACCGGTCGACGCTTCCGTTCTTTGAGCGTTTAAAGCGAGCGCCGTTTGACTCGACTTTAAAACATTCATTTGGCACAGTGTAAATATTTTAGAAAGGAATGTTAAGTTTAAATCGATGCGATTAAAACATAACTAGTTTCGTGTAAATTTTAAAAGGACGCTGCCGTAGCGATGCGAATTGTCATGGCGTGTTTCGATTAGGGTTTAAGTGGCTGGTACTCTGAACACGTTCGTTTGATTTATTTGATTTATTCTAGAAAAAATAAGAAATTGAATCGCATTTGCTAAATTATTGTTATCGTTCATGATTGATGGTTTGGATTCGGTTTCATTTTAATTTCCATAAGAATGGAGCCGCTACAAGGAATTGTTTGCATCGTACCTAGATTTTAATTTCGTTTCTCCGGAAGTCATGGAAACCCCAGACAAAGCGGAAACCTTTTTTTCCGGACGGTTCAAATTTGAGATTTACATTGTTGTTTCCACTACGTTGGTTCCAGAATTTTGTTTCCGTAAACATTGAAGCTTTCGGAAATGAATGCCCTTTCATGAAGAGAGAAAGAAGAATGTTTTAGCTCTTTTTTTTATGAAGCTTCTGCTGTCTGCATGTTTATTTGGCAACTGGATATGACGTGTTGGATGGTTTCCTCTGCGATTTGGCATCCTTAAACCAGGCCCCAACAGCATGTTTGGCGTCAGAAATGTCTTCAAAAGAAGGATTCCTTTGCCCAATTTGGCGTTTCGTCTTGATTGCCTCTAGTTATAGTAGAGCCCTGGGGTAGATAGTCAACCAAAAGAATACCGTCTATGTCCCAGAAAAGCCAACCTGAGGCAAAGGTTCCTGATTCGATGCCAGGCTATGGAATTTTCTTTCCTATTTTTACCACCCTTATATTAACTCGCTCTTGGACCTTGTGAGCTGGTACGGAACCTTTCAGTCGAATTTTGAAGCACTTCCGCTTTTCCATTCGCTCATAAATTTTGCATACAGGTTTGCTCCTGATGACAATACATTTTAGCAATGTTTTTCTTAACAATTTCTGATTTTTTCCCACAAAAAAATTGAAATAGATTCATTTTTCTTGCATGTATATGGAGTTTTGTTTGCGTGGAGCAGTTTGTGACGTCAGAATGTGTTTTGACAATAAGATCGTTTCTTCTAAGTGAAAAATTTAAACTTTCATTTTGCAAATAAGGGTGGTATAAAGGCTTCATTTTTTTCTTTATCGATTATTATTATTATTTTTATTATTACCACCCTTATAATAACTCGCTCTTGGATCTGAGATGGTACGGAACCTTTCAGTCAAATTTTGAAGCACTTCCGCTTTTCCATTCGCTCTTAAATTTTGCATACAGGTTTGCTCCTGATGACAACACATTTTAGCAATTTTTTCTTTCCAATTTCGGGGTCCCCCCCCCCCAAAAAAAGAAATTAAATAGATTCATCTTTCCTGCATGTCTATGAAATTTTGTTTGCGTGAGCAGTTTGTGACGTCAGAATTTGTTTTGCCAATAAGATTGCTTCTTCTAAGTGATGAAACTTGAACTTTCATTTTGAGAGTAAGGGTGGTAAAATGCTTCATTTTTCTCTTTACTTATTCATCATTAATTTGAACAGCGAGGTATGGCGTGCGATAAAACACTCACTGAACATCTAATGATTTATTCTTTAAAAAATATTACGCCTTAGGAAAGATAGTCCCAGCCTGCGGACCAGGTAACTGCTCTAACCAAGCCCTAAGATCATGTAGATAGCGGTTCGCTTTCATGTCCGCAGGCGCGCAATTGGTTGGCGCGTTGACGATCTGAGCCAAAGGTTTCTGGTTCGAATCCAGGCTCTGGAAATTTCTTTCCTATTTTTCATCATTAATTTGAACAATGCTGGTCAAAACTGGTTCAATGGTACATGTTTTAGTGGCACCATTATGGTCCATTGGAAACTTTCAATGCTAAGATGTAGCATGTAATTACTTACGCTTTACATTAGCAATAGTTAATTTCTGTTAGGCAGATTGTTACCAAGACCTAGTAGCTAATCTCTCGCTTCAACAGTACATGCTTACGTAGAAACACTTTAGCAATATTAAGAAGAAATAATAGACCCTTACACGGAACGCTTCAAAATTGACACTCGTTTCATTAAATAGGAATGCTTGCAAGTTAAAGGACTCTGATATGTTCGAATATACAGGGTGATTGAGAAAGGTAGGTCAAGAATGAAATAGCATGTACTGTTTGTAGCGGGGAACAATATTTTTCCTATAAACATGGATCCGGAAATGCATCCTTACAGAGATAATGCAACTTGTACGAGGTAGGAATGGATGTGCGTTACCCGGACGGCAATGGTAGGGTCCATGTAAATTAGGGTCTAAACATGTAAATTTTTCGTGTTCTCTCCTTTAGAAGAGGGTCCGTGCTGCAGAAGAGGGATTCCCCTCCGACGACAACCACGTAATTTCCCTCCGACGGGTTCACCCGACTAGTCCCGCGTTGACGCAATGTGTGGAAAGTGAATAGTGCTCTACGTAGAGGACAAATATAAGTATAGATACAAACAGTCTGAGCAACCTTATGCAGCAACAAAAAGAAGTCAACTGATTACTAATATTCCAGGATGACAGTGCAAAGGTTTATCACACACCGAACGTGAATTGTGAAGGAGTGGTTCGAAAAGCATGAAGGGTAATTTTTCCACATGGATTAGCCACCACAGATTTTAACCCAGTTGTAAATCTTTGGGATGTACTGGCGAAGTCTACGAGGTGAGGCAATTCTTCCGTCATCCACACGAGATCTCTGTGGATAATCGAGACTGAAAGACTGCACAACCTTGTGGAAACAATGCCTCGAAGAATGCGCGCTGTAATAAAAGCTAAAGGGTGTCCAAGCTAAAATCATCAGTTCTAGAATAAGCGAGTTTATTGTTCAGTGAGTGTAGATTAAGATAGTTTAGTAGGTGACTAACCCAGATAACTTACGATGATTATTAGCAACTAGCTGATATACCCGGCGTTGCTCGGGCTCTTTTTTGATGAAAGTTTGCAATATCTGAATGGGAATATACAGTAAAAATTAACACATTAAAACAGTAAAAATTCACATAGAAAAGCCGAAAAAACCTTTTTTTTAATGTTCCTAATGGATGGCCCTCTAACAGTTCTCCCCGGTTCGTGTTGGAATGTTGTGTATAGCTGAGCGAGTTTACCATAGTGCCGGAGAATCAATGTGTGGAATAATGTGTATGGCTATGAAAGTGGGAGGAATAATGTGTATGACTACGAAAGTAGTCTTTACCTGATGTTTGGTGTTTGCTCCAGTTTAATTTCTTTATTTCTTATTGTGTGTTCATCAAACATTCTGATGGTTTGGATAGGAGAAATTCACTATCTGTGAACCGGGTGCCCACCTCACATTGGGCTTTCCTTCTTGACAACTTGGTTGTCTTTAAGACACTTAGTGACAACATGGCTGTTCAAGTGTCTTTGTTAGCCCTATTGATAGAGACGTCGACCATGACAGTCGAGGTTCCTGGTTCGAATCCAGGTCGCGGAATTTTTCAAAATGGACCTATAAGAAACACACATGGACCTATCTGTTCGCTATGCATTTCAAAATGGCTCGACCAATCTTGATGAAATTTTTCATGGTAATTTCGATGGAGCCTGGGAAGGTTTTAGGTAGGTCATGGTGGAGATATCGCGCTTCATGGAGAGCACACTCTACAATTCGTTACCCTCCTCCTTAAAAAAGGGTAATTTGGTTACTTAATCTGTCCCCCCCTTTTATTTTTTGAACCGAAACAGATATGTCAATTTTGATGAACCCAATGAATAGGAAGTTGTGGGTGGCCTATCCCATGGTGCACTTTTCATCATCCCAAATATGCAAATTAGGACACATTCAAAATTTATCTCAAAAACCGTAAGGGATAGAGAAAAAAACCCAATTGCAAACTTGTTCAGCATAAAAAAACAAACAAAACAAAAAAAAATCATCCAAATCGGACCAACCAATCACCCACAATCACGCGGTGACTGTTTGTAGCTTACAAACAGTCACACTGCACAAGGAAAACTGAATGTTGATATTTCCGCCATGTAAAGCATGCAAATCAAAAAATTAGCATAAATTACCATACTCGCATTCACTTTCATGCGGAAAAGCAAATAAAAGGCAGGTTTCAGCACACAGAAGACAGAACATATCCAGGATGGCAAGCTACAATGTTCCGGAAATGGTCAACATGATCTTCTGATTGTGGGTGATTGGTTTGTCCGATTTGGATGATTTTTTTGTTGTTTTGTTTGTTTTTTTATGCTGAACAAGTTTGCAGTTGGGTTTTTTTCTCTATCCCTTACGGTTTTTGAGATAAATTTTGTATGTGTCCTAATTTGAATATTTGGGATGATGAAAAGTGCACCATGGGATAGGCCACCCACAACTTCCTATTCATTGGATTCATCAAAATTGACATATCTGCTTCGGTTCAAAAAATAAAAGGGGGGGGGGGGCAGACTTATGGACCACCCTGTACAGTGGGTCCCATAATCTTAGATCCACCACTAATTTTGGACGTACTTAACGGCAACATAATGTAGGAATGCTTATCAAAAATGCCACACAATAAATTAACAAGTGAACATTAGTAGTATTGGAGTGTCCCATAATCTTAGGTCCACCCCTCTAAAATACATAAATAAATGAAGGAAATGCAATGTTATTAAGCAATCCTGCCACCCTTATTCAGAACAACATGAAACAATCGTTTTGGCATTGATAACACCAAATTATCCAGTATTCCTGTAGGAATGTTATCCCATTCCTTAATGATTGCAGTTTTCAGCCCCGCAATAGAAGAATATTGTTTCCCTACTTTGTAAACGGCTCTCGCTAGGTACCCCGGAGATTCTCTATGGGATTGAGATCTGGCCAATTAGGAATGGGCACACCATTGGAGAGAAACCATTCAAAGATTGCCTTAGCTGTAAGCAGCACAGGTCCATTATCTTGTTGAAATTTTTACGTGAGAATTGTTCAGTTTTTCTATCATGAGAAGAAGGTTATCCTCTAGCATATTCTGATAATCTGTTGCTTTCATTCGACCTGTAATGAAAACAAGAGGGGACTTAACACAACCACAGAAAGCTGCCCATATCATGACGCTTCCTCCACCTTGTTGTCGTTTGGAGTATAGTTGCTGAGATTTTCGGATATCACTCCAGTAATATTAGAATCCATCTGGATCGTCGAGATTCTTTCTTTGGCTCAGTCAAGTCTTTGCTGCTTGTGTCAATTTCAGAGGTGATGGCGGCTTTCGATGGCTTAAACAATGTTTGGATTCGATTTCACAATCCTCCCAACAGTTGGTTGATTGTGCAATTTATGATGTTCCTCTTCATACGATCTGTGATCTTTCTTGGGCGCCCAGATGACTTTTTTTTCTCCCAGCTTCAAATAATTGTTGACCATATTGTGAGAGCACTTTAGTTTCTTGGCTATTTGGCGGCTAGAATATCCTCCACTGTGGAACGCCCCAGTTTGCCCTCTCTCATGTTCATTCAGCGGCTTCCCATGTGCCATTTTCATGGAATACGGAGATCAGGCTGCAATGTGTTTTCTAAAAAATATGCAAATATTTCATTGCATTCTCTGAGCTACATCCAGGGCTTTGGTGGGGTGGACCTAAGATTATGGGACACTCCAATACTACTAATGTTCACTTGTGAATTTATTGTGTGGCATTTCTGAAATAAACATGTGTTTATTTTGCTTTGAAATAGTTCCTGAATTCCTAGTTTATGTTGCCGATAAGTATGTCCAAAATTGGTGGTGGACCTAAAATTATGGGACGCACTGTAGATAATTTATTACATTAGGAGATATCAGTTCAACAAACATACCAGTTGACCCACGCGAAGCGCATATATCTGCATTTTAATGAAACTGGATTTAAGGTGTTTAACAAGCTTGTTGTGTAAAAACTTTGTCAGTTTAGTCTCGTTTCCTTCAAATAAATGTAAAGTGGATGGTTTATTTCTTTTGTTATTGCATACTGAAGCGTTTGATCATAGCCTGAATGTTATGGCTAAATTAAATGGCGCTTCTAAGTATCTCGATGGTTCTTCTCTTCTATACGCTACACTACAGGAGAAGCTCTTAAACACATAGTCCTCTTCAAATGGGAAATATGTCAAGTCTCATTTTCCATTTGACAAATATCGATCTACTCTTTAGAGATCCGGCGAGAATATCGTATCCGTCTGTCAGCTTCGTTGTGATGCTCACTTTTCTATTGATTGCACTCAGGCTTTGTAGACACTAAGTTGGCAAAGTTTTCGGAGGAAAAAACAAGGCCAACTTACAAATTTGTAGATTTGGTGTTGAAATAGGCTTTACTAATTTTAATAATTGGATTAGTTCTGGATGAATGGTCTAATTGAATATTGATTTGCAATGTTAACTATTTAGATTTTTAATTTAAATGATACTAATAATGACCACTTCTTAAAAAGTTCTTACTTGTCTCTTCTGCCCCAGTTCTCTCTTTTTGATTCAGTTTTAACAGTTCTTTAATTTTGGTTATTATAACTTTTGAGAACTTAGTTTATTCTGATATGTAGTTGTTGCCTTAGACTCGCTTCTTTAAATTGGTAAACGCACGAAACTAGGGGAACTGCTGACGATGTACGAACGCTAGACTTAGAGGCAGGCACATAGATGTGGCCAAAACACCACGTTGTTTTCTTTGTGTTTCGATGGATTTTGCCTATTCGTGGAGGCAAAGTGCTCGGTAATCCTCACCAATGAGAACCAATCCGACTGGAAAAAGTGATTCTCTCTTTGCTGATGACCAGCCACAGCAATACCTCCGGTTACTTTGTCTCTTTAATGAAGAGGTTAGTCAAGCTTATGTTATCACTAATGGATTGGTTGCAGTGCACCATTGTTATGGTCTGCCTTGACTTGATGTATTCCCAATGAAATGTGTGTCCAGGCTTTAAAGGCTCCTATTGCTCGCTCTTTTTCGTGTGTTTTGTGTATAAATGGTTTCTACCATTATGGCATCATTGGAAATTGTCAATGCTAAGATGTGGCATGTAATATATCAAACAACTTGTTACATGCCATGAACGAATATATAAGCGTAGTTATAAGTTCGAAGATAGTCGAATTTCATTGTGTGGTACCTGTGCTAAATGATACCATTATGGTATCGTTGGAAATTTTCCGTGCTAAGATATGGCTTGTAAGATATCAAACGATTTGGAACGACATGTCATGAACGAATATATAAGCATAGTTAGGCTGCGTCTAGAAAGTAACTACGTAACGACCCGCCCGATTGCCATGTCACTTGATATGATCACACGCGGTCGCGTCTGGTCGAGACGCTGTGGCTCAACCAGGGGTTCAACACCGCTGAATAGTCACATGTCGCCACTGCTTCAACTAATAGCAACAACCATAATCTCACTTCAGAAGAGAGTCGCGAGGAAAAACGAAAACTAATTGCATTATTTGAGATAATACGTTGAAGTAAAAAGATATATTAAAATGTAAACACACTTCAACCATTAAAAGTTATAAAAAAATTAATCAGAAAAGACAGATTTAGTTAAAAAATACTACCGATAAATTTAGAATTTTGAACTTAAAGTATTATTTTTTTATAATTTTAAAAAAAAAATTACATTTAAGCCTTAAATATAAAATTTAAAACATTTGATTCTCAAGCAAGATAATGCGCAGTTTTAATATAATTGCATCATCACTGGAAGAATAATGCAAAAGCAGTAACAGAAACTGTTGTTGTATTTCATTATTAACATCAGTTCATCTTAACCTTCAGATGAAGACATGGCTCGGCCGCAGCTGATATACGCTGGTCTCGCATGTTTATTTCGTTTATAACGCGAATATACAGGGTGTCCGGAAATAAATGGTAAATATTCATACATGTGAGAGAACATGTATAAAGAAGCGTTTTTATTCCTATGAACATGGTGTCACAAGCCAATCCCCACAGAGATACAGGGGGATTAAAGTATGTTGCGCCGCCTGATTGTTGGCGTCCCGCGAGCGACTAGGCAATGTGGTGCAGCCCACATCTATTCAAGAGATGTCAATTGTCCCGCTTTTTATTTCCCTTTGGCGGATTCTGGGCCGATTCTGCGCATAGAATCCACCAATGGTCTTTCTTCTGCTGCTTCTTTCTCTTTCTGGCGGGTCAATTCCGGCTCGGGGTCTTGATACGCAATGGACATTTGTGTGGAATCTGTTTTGTTCAGATTTGTTCTTACCCACAGCTTGGATGTGCATTGCTCATAGTCTACGTCAAGATGTTACCTCAAGAGCCTACAGCGTTTTTAGGGTGTCTTATTTGTTTATATCTACGTAGTTTAATGTTATGTGATGTGACTTGATTTTATTCCATTACATCAACACCTTCGAAGAGGTCTGTAGGCTCCAATGTGGGCTGCACCACATTGCTTAGTCACTCGCGGGACGCCAACAATCAGGCAGCACAACATACTTTAATCCCCCTGTATCTCTGTGGGGGTTGGCTTGCGACACCATGTTCATAGGAATAAAAATGCTTCTTTATACATGTTCTCTCACGTGTATGAATATTTACCATTTATTTCTGGACACCCTGTATTAAAAAAATATATATTAGGAATATCATAGCATAGTTAGTAAGTTCTAAGTTGGTAGGATTTGATTCAGTGGTACCTGTGCTAATGCTACCATTATGGTATCGTTGGAATTTTTCCGTGTTAAGATTTGGCTTGTAATACATCAAACAACTTGTAACGGCATGTCATGAACGAATATACAAGGTGTCCAAAAAGTCTAGTAACATGGCAGATATCTCAAAGCTGCCAGGTAGGCGAGATCTGATGAATGTGGTTTATAGGTAATAAGGGGATGGGGAATCCATTGCCGCACTTAAGTTTAATCTTGACCCCTAAATTTAAGGTCATACATTCGCTAAATTGAAAATATTAAAGATAGAGAAAAAAATCCCATCGCTATCCTATAGAGTAACACCACAGTAGTCTAAAAACAATTTTTAATCACACCCTTCCCCTTGAAAGATTTTGAGAAAATGGGCGAGAAAGTCACTCAAGGTCAGGTTGAGCTGTAAGTTGGCTGAGGTTTCTAACACATTTCAATTGCAATTAAGCACACCGTTGGGGAAGCAATTGAAGTTTTATTCTATTTTTAATATTTTTCAAGTTAGCAAATGAATGATCTTAAATTTGGGGGTGAAGGTCAAATTTGAGTGCTGCAATGAATCCCCCCCCCCCCTGTCCCTTAAAAACACTCATCAGATGTCTCCTATCTGGCAGCTTTGCGATATCTGCCATGTTACCAGACTTCTTGGATTCGAAAAAACACCGCGATAAGCAAAACCATGATAAATGAATAACAGAACCTATGGGAAAAAGGTTTCATCCAAAGACCCTAAAGCTGCCTTCTACTTACCCAAATATTACCACCAAATAAATTTAAACACACGTGATGATATTTAATTTTAATTATTTTATACTAGAAGAGGCACCCGGCGTTGCCCGGGATAATTACACTTGCACAAACTTTTCTTTTCATTGTTAGTCATGAGATATTGATTGTTGATCCCTGCCTTGTGTTGGTGCATTGCGTGTTGATACCATTGTTGATACCTATTGTTGTACAAACTTTGCCTTGCATTGTTGGTCATGAGATATTTCTCAATTATATGCCCTGCCATAACCATGAATATCGATAATTATTATTTTTCCGAAATCTGAGGTAGACAGTGACCTTCCTCATGCTTTGAAGGTCATATATGCGAAATTTCATCAAGATCGGAATAAAACTATAGATTTGTATAAAAAACGTACAGACCCACAGACAGACCCACAGACAGACCCACAAACATCCTTCTTTATATATATAGATAGATGAAATGGTAAATAATAAAAAAACCACTGTGTATAGTACGCAGTGACGTAGTGAGAGTAAATGGTGCCCGGGGTATGGTCAAGGTTATATATTTGCTATTAATTTTTTCGCCTGGTGTTATCATACAGTCTTTTTTATCGTCGCGGCGCCTCCCACCATCACCTAAAATCTTCGGTAAGGTAATGCTCCCACCCCCCCAGCATGGTTGTCAAGACCGGCATCCGGGGCATCATGCTCTTCAGTCGCTACGTGCTTCGTCTTGTTCTTTCTGTCACATTTTAAGTATCATTGCTGTGCTCCTGTCTCTTGCGGGTTGCGGATCTTCTCTTAGTCTAACATCAGGGATTTTACCAATAGAAACAACTCAATAGAAACAAACTACGGATTATCATTGGCTTTCTTACTGGTCATGATTTACTCCGTAAACATCTACATAGAATGGGAATCCTTCGGGAAGAGCCGCTATGTTCGAAATGTGGCCTGGCGGAAGAAACAGCCTACCACATTCTTTTCGACTGTGTCGCTTTGATACATTTTCGTCACTTCCAGGTTGGTTTAACCTTTCTTGGACCCCGTAGGCAGCATGACTCGCTTTTTAAGTCTATCTGGCTACCTCTAGGTGGTCTAACAGTAAGTTCTCTTTTTGGGTTTGGCGCAATATTCCTTAGAGGAATAAGTGCCTCTGCGGTCAACTGCCTTGGCTGTTGACTGACAACCCGCTTAAGATAAGATAAGATGCGGGTTGCTGTTACTATAGCGACCGATCGCCGACCCGTGACAACACGGATCAATCCGTGAAAAACATGGCAAGGGTCACAGTCAAGTGTAACGTGGATAACCCGGATCAGTGATAAACGGTGCCGAGATAAACGAGGATAGATGTAATAAGTTCGATGATGGTGGAATTTGATTCTTTGGTACTGTGTTAATGTTACCTGTATAGTACCAATGGATATTTTCAATGGTAATATATGGCATGTAATATATCAAACAACTTGGAATGACGTGACGTGAACGAATAAATAAAAGCAGTTAATAAGTTCGAAGATGGTTGAATTTGTTTTGATGGAACATATTTTACTGTTTTCAAAAATGATTCAAAATTTTTGGAAATATTTCAAATGGTTTATGTGACGACGACTAGTTTGGCCTTTCGGTACTTGGCTATGTCATTCTTTAATGGTTTATTAAAAGACGGCATGATTACAACGACCTAGTGAGAAAACCATGCAAAAGCATGATTTGTGTGAAGACAAACTGGCATTAAGCCTCAAAGCTGCCTAATTACCTTAATAATTCACATAAATAAAGCGGTGGAAAAAACTCTGAGACCACCTCAATTCGGAAAATAAGCAAATTAAATTTAAATGTCATATTCAACTTCATCTATTTCCAGAAAAAAAAAAATTAAAAAATGAATCAATGGATGCATTTTGCTATTAGGAGGGTGGGGAAAAAAGTTTGAGACCAGGATGGAAAAGTCCATTCAAATGGACATTACTTACTTACTTTTCAAACCCGCTTATTCGTTAGGGTCGCGGGGGCAGCAGCCCTACGGAGGATCTCCAGCGACCGCGACCTTCCGCCATCAGGCGCATGTCCTCCCTGGTAATATCCAAGCGACTCGAACCCAGATTCTCTATGTAGTCTAGCCACCTGGTTCTAGGCCGACCCCTTGGAAAGTAACAACTGCCTAGGAAGACTAGTTTGCGGCATCCGTATCACGTGGCCATACCAGCGCAACTGAGATCTCTCAATGCGGAGAAGTAGCGGCTCAACACCTAAAGACTCCGTTATTGTGCTGCTGTGCACTCTATCTAGTAGGGTAACACCTGCCACACCTCTCAGAAATCTCATTTCGGCCGCTTGTACCCGCGATCGCACTTTTTCGGTCATTACCCAAGCCTCATGACCATAGGTGAGAATGGGGACAAAGATAGATTTGAAGACGGAGAGCTTGGCTTTGTTACCAAGCTCGCGTTTCGTTACCACGGATCGCCACAGTTCGCGTCTGACACAGCTTGCTGCACCGATCCGAGCATCCAATTCTTTCTCCTGCCGTCCATCACTCGTGAATGCAATCCCGAGATACTTGAATTTCTCCACCTGTCTTAATGAGGCTCCCCTAACATGGAGAGCGCACTGAGCAGGCTGTTTTGAAAGGACCAGAACCTCGGTTTTAGCCACACTGATCTTCATCCCAGCTTCTTCACATTTGGCTGCAAACCGGTCTAGTGCATGCTGAAGGTTCGTGCGAGAAGACCCAAGGAGGACAAGGTCGTCAACAAAGAGCAACCTCTCCACCTGGCAGTCGGCAATGGACATTAACTGCTTTAATGAATGTCATATTACATAGACTATTTAAAGGCATACACGATAGTGCATTTGTGTACAATGGGTTCTGGCAATCAACTAACTGATCATCAAAAGGATCGTCAAATTGATGCATATCGAAAATGTATTACAATGTGATCCTCATGAATTTTAATTTTGCATCACATGTTTTATTCAGCCTTGAATTCTTTTTCTTTGTCAATTTTATAAGATTTTTTTCATTATTAGGAGCTTTAGCATAAAAGCTACTTATAAGAATGCGCCCTGGTCCGTACGTTTATCCGGCCGGATTAGCTTTTTCAAATTCTGTTTTCAGAAATATGACCATCAAAGTCTTAGCTCGGCCGTATCAACTTTTCAGAATTCTTCGCGGGCCCCTTCAAATCGAATTCACGTTCTAAAACAGTGAGTGTAAAGAATATTAAGATAATGGCATGTCATATAACAATCGATTTGTCAAGAAGGAATACATTGTTACTTTCTGTTCATCTTTTAAGCATTGCTGACATCGGCGCGCGCACGTGAAATCGCTTTGTCGACGCACGATTGCTCAAGTGCTCATAATCGATATTAGGCCATCCCGCAGCATAACAGTAAATTAGTATAATAAATAGTAAATATTATTCCCTCTACCACCAGCCCTCCTGGAATAACCGGGTAAATGACTTATTATAAATATATTACGGCCCGTGGGTTAAGTTTGAATAAAATTCAAAGTTATCTTCCCGGCATAAAGAAGCCGCAAAGCGATATATCAGTGATAGTCAACTTTGGAACCATGCCGCTTTTAGTGATGAAAAACAGTTTAATTTTGACGGCCCAGAAGGTGTTCAGTACTAATGGCATGATTTGTGTCAAGAACCAGCATGTGCAGGGCGGAGGAGCGGTTATGTTATGGGCTGCTTTCACTGAGCGAGAGAAGTTCAAGTGGCATTTGTTTCTCCACAATCGAAGTTAATCGACTACCAGGATATCGTGGGCAATTTTCTCCTTGCTCTTCGAGATCAGTTAATTCATTTTTCTGCAGGATAATGCGCCAATACAAAAAGCAGCATCAACTTTGCGATGGTTAAAAGCACACAATGTGGCATCAATGAATTGGTGACCGGACAATTCAGAACATGACAAATCAGAACTGTCACAATTCAGAACTATGACTAATCAGAACCTTGTTTAATAACATTATTAAAGGGGAGCTGAGGAGAGGATAGAAGAATTACCAAAGCATTAAATTATAGCATTTAATTATTTTATTTATTTATTTATTTGTTTATTATTTGCATGTGTTTTTAAACAACTCTCTACATCCCGTCTTTTGTTTGAACAAAACCTGCATAAGGTACACATGGTCAATTGGCAGAAAGCAAAAACCAAAAGATACCAAACGAAAATTTCTTCGGTTAAAAAATTCGATTACTTGATCTGAACCATGTGAACCACTGAATAATGTTATCAGTAAATCAAATGGTAGCCTTGATTCGAATGAAATCACTTTACCGAAAAAAGGCTTTAAGTTCACACCACCTAATTCGAACAATGATCTGAAATTCATGTTTGCTACAGTCATAAAAGGCTCTAGTTTTTTAAACCAGCAGGAGAATAACGACCATGTAAAAACCAGTCATCGCACAGTTAAGCTCAAATAACCTCCCTGCACTATTGATAGAAGCATTATGAAGGTATCCGTAAACTTAAAGCTACATACAGCCATTTCATTAAGGATGACAAAAGCAATAACATTGTAATTATGAATAAAAGTAATTACCAGAAATGAGTTGCAGAATTTTTGAAAGATGGTCCTTACCAAATAATTAGCCAAAACCCTTTACAAAAGTGGATAAGCAAAGTTCATCAATGTGTGTCATCATGTAAATTTTTATTCGAGGACCAAAAAAAGTCAGTTAGTACAAAGCAACCTGTGTCTTCCGAGGCTCTACTGTCTGCTGAAAACACACAAAATTGGGAATCAAATGTGACCCATCATAGACTATGCAAACTCTCCATCTATTCAGCTAGCAGCCTTTTTACTTAAAAATTTTAAAACTATAGAGTTACCTGGTAAGAACTTTTCCATAAAAATAGTTGGGAATTTATAAACATAGTCATTGACAAATTGAGATTTTTACGTCGAATGGCCAATTTGCAGTGATTACGTTTTTGTATTTTGTCATAGTCCATATTTTCGTGATTAAATTCGTTTAATGATTAAATTCAAAGTATTTCACAAGTAAATAAATAAATAAAATTTAATAAATGATTAAGACCATACATATGAATAAATTTACGTTCTGTTTCGTCACAGTTCTGATTCGTCATTGTTCTGTTTTATATGTCACTAGAAGAGGTACCCGGCGTTGCCCGGGATAATTCCACTTGGATGTAAACAGAACAATCTCAAAAAATTATATTAAATTTTGCAATATCTTAAAAATAAACACATGAAAATGCTTAGAATTAATACAGTAAAAATTCTTAATGAAAATTCGAAAAAAATCTTTTTAACGGCTCACAATGTATGGACCGCTCCAATAATTTCTTACTCAGGTAATCTTACTTCAGATGTACACTTGATGTTGTTGCAATTTCCACTCTTCTCTCGTTGTGTTGAAGCAAAATTTGGCCCGTCATCAAAATTTGGCCCTTCATCGCCAATTCTTCTATTTACTTGCTTCCCATTTGCTCAATACAGCACGGAGCTAAAGGTTTGCTTTCTCTGTCGTCTTTCCACTCTTTCTCAATAGTCTGCTAACTCTTCATTATCTCCAGCTACTGATCATTTTTAAAGATTTTCAAGAAATTGTTAAGTACCAAGAACTCTTTTCTAAGAAAAACCTGAATAACAGGAATTCTATGCATTGTTACAAATTGAAACTTATCCATATTGCATCATCATTTTATGTTCATTGTTATAATTCTTGGAAAGGATTGCTTTATCATTGCATCATCATTTTGAGCTCATT
>JAHWFO010023602.1:0-19777 GCA_023313115.1 Rhysida immarginata
CGTGCGCCATGCCCATCAATCAATGTGCTTGCTATCCCATGAGTTTTGCTAACTCAGTGTAAGTGTTTTGTCACATGACAAAGTGGAAGCAGGTGCAATACGTGCCACAACATACATCTGCGAATCAATCGTGGGCGGTGTCCTCACCATGTAACCATTCAGGTGGGGAACATATCAGTTCCTTACGACTAAAGCACAGACAACCGAGAAAGAAGTTTGTTAAGAGCTGAGAGGGTTATTTGAGACACATAACATCGAGAAGCATAAATGCTTGTTTGATTCGTGGATCTCTGTACGGCAGATACGAAAATATGCATAAAAAGAAGAAACTGCATCACTTCCATTGCTGCAAACGGAAAGCACTACACGATTACTTTGTACATAGCCACAGCCGTTAGCTTTACCAGTTGACATTTTGATGGCGTTACTACCTGAGAGGTTCTTCTCCCCACAAAGAGGCCGAAACCAACTCTAAAACCGTTTCGGTCAATGGATCGCCTTGTTGTAAATAATTCTTGACGGTTTCTTCATTTTCGTTAAAAAGTGGGGGGAATGACGGACTTGACTCGGTTTCTTTAGAATGTTCTGGCCTTGAGTTTTCTGACAAAAGGGTTGCTGCTGATAATTCAGATGAAGTTGAACTTCTGCAAAGTTAGAAAAGTTTCAATTTTCTCAGTTTCAAATAATTTTCACATGATTTTTTTTTCAATGAACAGACTATACATAAGACAGAGTAAATGTAATCAAGATACATAACACGTACACTTTTTTCTGTCATTTTTCGGGAAAACAAAACAAAACTCGAGATGTATTCGGGTAGATACAGTAAATGCTGCCTACTATCAGAAAAATGTATCTTGGAACACATCTTTACGAGGTACACATTTACCGTATACACTACCATACAAAAAATTCATGGAACAACCATGATTTGCATGAAAATGAGACATTCCTCCCAGCACTCCATAACAGAGAGTATGCTATTATGAGATGATGCTTGCGTGAATGCTATAAGAATGTATCAAAGAAGAGAGCTTTCAGACTTCCAAAGAAGTACGATTGTTGGGTGCCATCTCGCAGGCGAAACTGTTAGAGAGACGTCAATCCTCCTAAACATCCCGAAATCGACCGTTCACAACGTCAACCAGGCATGGAAAGAGAAAGGTACCACAAGTGTTACACCTAGGGCACTTCGTAAAGTGGTCACTGCAAACCGTCACACATCGCTTGATGGACTGACAAGATCGTTCATAGAGTCGACGGAAACAACCGTCAGCACCCTGACTGTTCGCAGGGAACTGCATGCAATGGGTTGTTATGCCAGAGCGGCAGCCCACAAACCTCACATCAGCACCAGCAACGCAACGAGGAGATTGCAATGGTGCAAAGAGCGACGACACTGGACTCTAGATCAATGGCGAATGGTTGAATGGAGTTGAGTATGGCGAACGCTATCTGCCAAGCTGTGTTGTGCCCACAGTGGAGGGGCGATGGTGGTGTGGGGGTGCTTTTCATGGTATGGGTTGGGTGCAATCGTTTCTGTGGACAGACACCTAAACGCAGAGCGTTACCAACACATTCTGGACAACGCAGCACTCCCATCTCTCTGGCAGCACTTTGGCAATGGCCCTTTTCTGTTTCAGCACGATAACGCACCTTGCCATAAAGCAGGGGCTGTAGGCACATGGTTTGATGAAAAGGGGGTTCGAGAACTTGACTGGCCTGCCCAGAGCCCCGATCTGAACCCGATTGAACATCTGTGGGACGTGTTGGAACGTCGATTGCGCGCATGTGCGGAACGCCCGAAATCCGCGACCGAACTGTCCAAGACACTTATGGCAGAATGGCGAAAAATACCTGTCGAAACCTATCAAAAACTTGATAGGGTAGTGTATGATCCTATGGCAAAGGACGTGGATATTCACTAGGAAAAAGCATCTAGCCACACTATCCAGTACAGTGTTGGAATGGAACAGAAAATTGAGATTAAGGTTATCCCATTCTCAGACATCCCTGTCAAGTCAACTGATCCTCTCTCGTGATTTTTGTGGATTCAGTCTCCTTAAAAGAGCACTTCATATAACACTTTCTGAATTACGGAAAGCCTGCCAAGAGAAGCGGGAAGTTCTCCGTGGAAGTCTCTTACAGCAGAAACTAAGATGTCGAGGAATTATTAGAATAAAGGGCCATCGCATACGAGAGAGTACCCAAAAGAAACCGGAAATGTGGTGTTTATAGCGATGCACTTGTATTATCGACTTCTCTCGCTAGGGGTGTTGTGCAAACAGAATTCGTTCCTCCCAAACTCAACAATAATAGTAAGGAGGGTGGGTCAATGGAGTCATGTTTTTTTTGGCCAAAAAATGGCGCACAGTGAGGGCCGTATGAGCGGGCGCATTGTCGTGGCGGAAGAACCAGTCACCTGACTGCCACAAATCGGCACGTTTTTTCCTGAAACTGTTGCGTAGCCTTTTAAAAACTTCCAGGTAGAATGCTTGATTGACAGGAACGAATTCTGCGTGCACAACACCCCTCACATCAAAAAACGCCACGCAAACAAAACAGTCTTTACATAATGGCTCACAGAGACTGCGCACAAGCTTCCCTAACACCACCTATTGGCATAACGACGGAGGAAACGTGGGCCTCCACTCACCTAGCAGGAGAAGTTGGTAATACAAGCGCCTGGCTATCAACACCACAATTGCGGTTTCTTTTGGGTACCCCCTCGTATAAGAGAATAGGTGGTGGAGAAATGGGTTCCAGTACACTTACAGTAAGTGCATTCTCATCACCATAAACATGAAACAACCTTAAAACTTCAAGATTAAAAAGAAAAGCAAATGTAGAGCTCTTTATTAAACATGCGTGAAATTTTCAATAATAGGTAACATATCAAGTTCTAATTATTTCATTTCTTCTTTATAATATATAAGGGTCGTACAAATGAAAACGAAAATTCTTTATTTTATCCAAAGTGTATACAAGAAATTTAAAAATACTCTCCAAAAGCGTTACGGCATTTATCCCACTATGTAGCTGTGACGTGCAATTGCTTTATGGAAGAAGTCTTTTGATTGAGTATGGAACCATACCAAAACCTCTTCCTTCACTTCATCGTCCGACTGAAACCTGCGGCCTTTCAGGCGTTTCTTGAGATCCCCAAACACGTGAAAGTCACGGCTGTAAGGTGGATGCTGCATTGCTTCCCAGTTGAACTTTCTGATGAGGTCTACCGTTGCTTTCGAAATGTGAGGACGCGCATTGTCGTGGAGAAGAAGCACTCCTTCTGTAAGAAGCCCAGGACGCTTGCATTTGATGGCCGCGTGCATGCATTCAATGTTTCCCCATATCGTGCTGCGTTAACTGTGATGCCTTTTTCAAGAAAGTACAGTAAAATCGGGCCTTTGCGATCGAAAAACACGGTTAACATCACCTTCCCCGTGCTGTTTGATTTTTTTCGGGGGTGGTGACCCATAATGATTCCATTGACGACTTTGAAGCACCAAGTTTCATCCCCTGTAACGATTCTGTCGCGAAAACTCTCTCCTCCCTGTTCGTAGCGAGTCAACTGTTGCAGGGACGTGGCCATTCGAACTCCAAGTTGTTCTCATATCAAATGATGCTGGATCCATTGTGCATTACAGATTTTTCTGTAGTGCAGATGGTTCCTGATAATGGAGTGAACAGTTCCACGACTAAGGCCAGTTTTAGCAACCACGACATCGATTGTCACTCTTCTGTTTTTCTTTTAAGACGGTGTCAATGTTGGCTTTGAAATCATTCGTGATGGCGCCGTATGCTTGTCCAGGTCGTCGGTCATCTTGCAATGATGACCGTCCCTCCGAAAACCTTTTGCTGCATGCCCAAATACGAGGGAAGATTAGGCAGTCGTTTCCATAGACGTTCTGCATACGACGATGAATTTCAAAAACTGAAAGTCCTTCGCATGTCAAAAAACGAATTACTGCTCTCTGTTCCAGTTTCGTTGACTTTATTTTGTTGTTTGGACGAAGCGATCACTCGCAGAGCTTCGAAGCGCGAGCTATCGTTCTTTCTCACGTCATGCAACACTTGCAACTTGCAACCTATTGTTCAATTTGCACGTGGGGTTTCGCAATTGTTGAAAACAAAAACCTGCGATCCTACACGCCGCCTTTTATTTTTCCCACACAAATCTTGGTTTTCATTTGCACGACCGTGGGTGTTGGACTCCGCCAAAGGTGCGCACTGTCGCCCCTCTTGTTCATTACCTTTATGGACTGGATAGACAGGGGCAGCCGAGGCGATCAGCGTGTTTGTGTGGGCGACTGCCTGGTGGAGAGGTTCCTCATTGCTGGCGACCTTGTCCTGCTTGGGTCTTCTCGCACGAGCCTTCAGCATGCACTAGACCGGTTTGCAGTAGCCAAATGTGAAGAAGCTGGGATGAAGATCAGTGTGGCTAAAACCGAGGTTCTGGTCCTTTCGAGACAGCCTGCTCAGTGCGCTCTCCATGTCAGGGGAGCCTCATCGAGACAGGTGGAGAAATTCAAGTATCTCGGGATTGCATTCACGAGTGATGCTCGGATCGGTGCAGCAAGCTGTGTCAGACGCGAAATGTGGCAATCCGTGGTAACGAAACGCGGGTACAAGCGGCCGAAATGAGATTTCTGACAGGTGTGGCAGGTGTTACCCTACTAGATAGAGTGTACAGCAGCACAGTATGGGAATCTTTAGGTGTTGAGCCGCTACTTCTCCACATTGAGATACGGGTGCCGCAAACTAGTCTTCCTAGGCAGTTGTTATTTTCCAAGCCGCATTGAACCAGGTGGCTAGACTACATGGAGAATCTGGGTTCGAGTCGCTTGGATATTACCAGGGAGGACATGCGCCTGATGGCGGAAGATCGCGATCGCTGGAGATCCTCCATAGGGCTGCTGCTCCCGCGACCCTAACGGATAAGCGGGTTTGAAAAGTAAGTAAGTAAGTATTTGCCGACCCTTATATTTTTAAAGAAATTTAATTTTTTTTTTTTTTACCCAAGGCGACTTGCTAATTCCATAGTTTCATTCTCTGCATCAATCTGTTCTTTATCTATTTGATGAGGGAATCCCAATTTTCTCTCCGATTTTGTTAGAATAAATTTTTGTAGCTGTTCATAGAAATTAACATGAAATATATTATGTTCGTTGGCCAGTAAACGAGCTTGAGTTGTCCTCCCCGAACCAAGAACGCCAATTATGAAGAGACGTATCGGTGGAGCCTGAAATATCAAAATTCTATAATCAATTACTCTAGATTATTAAATCAATTCTAATAAAAAGCCATACCCAAAGTGAAGTTTATCAAGCAATACAGGCACCTAACTATCAATAAATAATTTTTCATTTGAATATTTTTAATTTCTTCTCTAAAAGCCCCAGAACTTTTTTTTCTTAAGAAATCAGCACAAGTGTTACCCATAATGCCACTGTGACCTGGGCACCAGATGAGGAGATCTCGATATGTACTTGTTGTAAGGCAAGAATACTGGCTGAAATCAGTCCAATTTGAGAAGTAGATTTCCAGTTACATTCTCCCAGAGTCAGAAATAATGGCATGTCTATGTTTACAATTTATAATGTGATGAATCTTAAATATTGCCCAGGCTACAGTCGAACATGACCAGTTGATGCAGCTTGTCCACTTTGGTGTGATGAACCGACATTCCCCACACGTCGTATATGGGCTAACGAGCAGCCTAATGCGTTGCGGGAGTGGCAACGAGACACACTCAAAGAGAAAATGTGGGTCAAACGTCTATGTTTGCCGAGGGGACTATCAAAGGTACCGTGTACCTCGATGGGTTGGAGCAATTCCTGAAGCCACAGTTGCGAGATGATGAGATTATGGATACCGTTATGTTCCAATAGGATGGGGCAGCACCCTATTTTGCCAACATCATTTGGGACTACCTGAATTGCGCATTCCCAGCCAGATAGACTGGTCGGGACTCGCCAAAACTGTGGACTCCACGGTCCCCGGATTTGACCCTCACGGATTTCTTTGCATGGGGTTTTATCACGTCCAAGGTGTACCAGCTCAAGATATGTTGCGCAATGTTTTCCGGACCACGGTAGAACGCTGGGAGCTGTGCCGGAATGTGTCCTCGTACACACTGTCATATCACTGAATTATGACCACCCGCTTAGTAATGGGAGTAGCCACCCTTCGCCTCTATAACTGCTGCTAGGCGTCGTGGCATGAACACAAGAAGTGCGCGATATGTGTCCGATGGTATGGCAGTCCATTCCACTTGAAGCGCTGCCCACAGAGCTTCGAGAGTCATAGGTGGAGAGTCCAGCTGCCGTACAAGGCGATCAAGGTGCTCCCACAGATGTTCGATTGGATGGATGTCCGGTGCTCCCAAGTCAGTAGCGTGTTCCTCGAACCAATCCAGAAGGAGACGTACCTTGTGGCAGGGTGCACTGTCCTGCTGAAACACACCATCACATTGGGAAAACATCGTGACCATGTACGGATGCACCTGGTCCGCTACGATTGACAGATAACCACAGGCATTCAAACTGCCCTCTAGACGAATCAGTGGACCTAACTGCTCCCAACAGAAGATCCCCAACACGTGCACACAACCCCCACCAGCCTGTTTCTGGCCCACAATAGCCTCCTGCAGTCTCTTTTCGTGACTCGCCATCGCCCGTCAATCTCATGGAGCAAAAAACTTGACTCGTCGGAGAAGGCGACCTTAGCCCACTCGCCTGTGGTCCAATGGCGGTGCTCACGTGCAAAGTCTAGGCGCCGTCGACGACGACCCCTGGTCAACATGGGTGCAGCAACCGTGCGTCGACTGTTCAGGCCCATCCGTAGCAGGATGTGATTTCTGTTACGCGATTTCTGTCCCCGCTGTTCACTCTTTGTACACCTTCACTACAGCGGACCGTGAACAGTTCGCAAATCGCGCCGTTTCGGTGATAGTGGCCCCTTACTGCGAGAGCCTATTATCACCCCTTTTTGGATGGCCGTTAAATCCGGACCTTTACCCATGAGCACCAGTTTTAAAGCTTTTTCAGCCTGTTATACAAATTTTGCAATGTGTAATCGTTGTTGGGGCGAACCATGCGTGTGCCTTAAAGGGGCGCTGGTCATAATTCATTGATATGACTGTGTATCTGGTTGATGCATACTGTATTGAAGCAATAAAACGTATTTTCACCAAAATGTACAGTGACTTTATAATCACCCTGTCTAATATTTGCAGAAATATCTACGAGGGTGGGCTGAAGTGTAATGCCTCCATGGCTGTAACTTTTTTATTTTTTAACCGATTTTCAAAATTCTTTTTTTATCTGATACTCCCATTTCTCCTCTATGTAATGCACTATTCACTTTTCGACATAGTCCGCATCCATTTCCACACACTGTACCGACGCGTGAATAGTCGGGTGAACCCGTCGGAGAGGAATTCCGGGGTCGTCGTCGACACGAGGATCGAACGGCAGCTTTGGATCCTCTTCTGCAGCACGATAACGCCACACATCAGAGAGGGTTGCAGCGCCTACAGCTCAAAGATAAAAAACTGCACTTCAAAAAGAAAAGACTTTGCACCTTGCGACTTTCACCACTTCCCAAAGAGGAAAGAGCACCTTAAGGGGCACGAGTTGCGTTCCGACGACGAGGCGAAACCTGCCGTTCGGTCTTGGTGTCGACAACAACCCCGGAATTCCCCTCCGACGGGTTCACCCGACTAGTCACGCGTTGGTACAATGCGTGGAAAGGGATGGAGACATTACTTTTCAGTCCACCCTCGTAATATCATCAATATTCTATGGTAAGAAAAAGAGCCAATTCTGACCTGTAGAGGGCGCTGTTTAGTGGTATACAGTTTAGGATTTTCAATAAATTTTTTACACGTTTCATCCGAGGAAAATCGGTAGATCTTTCCAAGATATTTGGCTTCAATTGTGTGTAAACCTGGTAGCAAAATCTGTTTTTCTTTAAGATTCACAGGACAAAAATGTCTTGTGTCACCAAATTGATAAAACCGATCTTTATCGTCTTCTTTAGACTTCGTTAAAAGAAAAAAATAAAATGGAAATATCATCATTATAATTCCTCTTCAAAATTTCATAAATCTCAAAGTGTAGATTTGTTACATTCTCGGAGCTGGTCTGAACAAGATCAGATGTTGCAAATATATCGCTTTCGTCCTGCTCTTGAACTGCTCTGTCAGATTCCAAGGCCTTGAATCTGAAAATATCTTTGAAATGAAAGAAATATTAAAAAAACAAAAAAAAACTTTGACTTTATAACCGAGTAAAAAGGAAAAGAAAAAATCAGATCATTGATCGCAAGAGCAAATTAATAACACTGACCAAATGAAACACGACGATCAAGCAGCGGGGAGATCAAAAAGTAAGTTGCACTTCCACGGTATGGCCATTTATTACTCCACCTCTACAAAAGCAACACGGCTATAACAGCATAGGCTCACTTTTCCACATAGTCCCCAAGGGACCCTAAACATTCATCCCAACGATCAACCAACTTTTCGATTCCGGATGCATAGAAATCTCCTCCAGCGTTTTGTAACCACACGGTGACATCCGCTTTCACCTCCTCATCGTTTCGAAATCGTTGTCCACCGACTTCCGTTTTGAGCTTACCGAAAAGACGAAAGTCGCATGGCGCTAAGTCGGAACTGTATGGAGGATGTTGCCAAACCTCCCACTCGAATCGCTGCAGCAGTTCGCACGTTTGGCGGGCCTCGTGAGACGTTGCGTTAACGTGCACTGATTTCACGATGAATGTCCGTGCAATTCACCCGTTTGGCCCGTAGAAATCGGATTGCTGCTCGCACCTCGAGTTTGGAGTGGACATCCAGTTGACGCGCCATTGCTTTTAGCTCATTCGCCAGCCCACTCATTCATGACACCATTGCAGTCGTATCGTGCGGTGCTCAGGTGTCAAAGGAAGATACAATGGACGCCTGGCAGACATTGTCGCTATTGACACTGGAGCAGTACCAGGAATAGTAATGTTGTCGCGCAGGGTAATAGTTCTGTCCGCTAGCACTGTTCGCAGTATCTGCCTATCGGTACGAGCTGACGTGCTTCTCCGGGCTGCCCCAGAGCCTGGTCTTCTGGCACGTTTGCCTTCCTCTCCCCATTGCCTCCAACAATCAGCCTACCGTCCGTGCGTCCCGCGACACATGGACAGCAATCCGTCTGGTCAACCTGAAGGTCCCTGGTTCGAGTCCAGGCCGTGGAATTTTTCTTTACTATTTTTCACTATTTATCTGGAACCCTCCTAGGCCAATTTTCCAGTTAAAATAAAAAAAAAAAAACAAAAACCCAGAAACATTAAAAAATAAATAAAACGAAGCTTACCTTTTAATTTCCCAATAATATCTTCAAGTAATCTCTTTGGAGATTTATGATTGTCAACACCTTCAGATATTCTAATGACAGCGGACAACAGGTTATCAATTACATGAGACGCTACCGACTGTGAAAAAATACGCTGATTCTCTTCATCCATTTGAATACTTTGTCTGCTTCCAACAGAAGATGTTTCACTATCACCTTCTACTGGTAAGTTAACGTCAATTGTAATAATGTCAACACGATCATCTGCAGGTAGAATATCAGGTAACACATCAAAGAAATTATCTAATTTCTTTAAATCGGCAGCAAATATAGCAGCCTCATCGATTTCTACTTCTTCTTCTTCTTCTTCTTCTTCTTCTTCCACTTCACCTTCTTCTGGCATCTGACAATCAAAATTAATAAATAAAAAACAACAAGGGAAGGTTCCGAATTGTGTAAGCCCCTTGCTAAACCGGACCTATTGCATTCGATAGTGCATAAAAAAAGATGATTTGTGGATCTAAAACAATCAACACAGACAGGGACCTACGTCGTCTGAGACGGATTGTGCGGCAAAACCGAAGATAGAGCAACTGACGGCAGACTTCAATGAAGGATCATCGCAACCCATCTCCTCCAGAACAATGAGCCGAGAGTCGAAGCGAATAGGGATGAAAAGTCCATGCCAGTGAGGAAGCCCCTAGTGTCAGCAACAAACAGGGAAGTTCGCCTGCAGTGGTGTAAAGAACGGTACAACTGTACAGTAGACGACTGGAAAAAGACGGCAGCTCCACGAACCGATGGACCTCTCATGTGTTGTGAACACAGTTCAAGCTGCAGGAGGAGGTGTCGTGGTATTGGTGAAATCCAAAGACTACCTGAACATTGTTGCAGATCAAGTATGGTGCATTTGTACCCAAATGGTGACGGGTTCTTCACAGACGACAATGCTACTGTCCATCGAGCAAAAATTGTTCAGGAGTGGTTGTCTGAACGTGACACGGAGTTGCAACATCTGCCGTGGCCAGCGCAAAGTCCGGATTTGAATCCGATCGAGAATGTTTGGGACACGTTGGGAAGAGACGTTCGTCGAAGGCATCCGCTTCCGTCTACTCTGCAGAACCCGAAGGTCTCTCTGGTCTGCGATTGCATGGTCTGCGATTACCTTACCTGCTTGCAACACCTTGTAGAGTCCATGCCAAACCGCATATGCTCTGTAATTACAACCAAAGGAGGGTCAATACCGTATTGAACGAAGGTTTCTAATTCATTGGCTGGTGTGTGTATAACAGAGGCAAACCAACACTGAATATCAACGATGACATAAAAGAGGAATTAAGTGACAATTGTTGGCGCGTTGTTCCATTTTTCGCGAGATGCAGTAAACAACGGCGAGTGTTCGAGAAAAAGCTCAATGCGTGTTATGACTTGCGGAATTTGAGTCAATGATCACAGTTCAGAGAATGTTCAAAACAAAGTTTAAAAAGGATCTTCCAAATTATAAGTCAATTAAGCTATGGCATACAAATTTTTAAACACAAAAAGGGTGCTGGTAGAGGTTCAGCAACGCCACAGAGAGTAGAAAAGGTCAGGGAGGCGTTTGATCATAGTCCCTGCCTGTAATTCACTTCGCCAATGACATCCGTACATAAAATAGTGAAGCACCACCTTCGTCATACACCCTGCAAAATCCAGATGATGGACGAACTGAAGCCAGATGACCGACCAGAAGCCAGAAACGCAAGAAGCTTGCTGAGAATATGCTCCTAAAAATCCTTAATGATCCCACCTTCCTTGACAACATTTTCCATACTTCTGGAGCAGTAAACCGACTCAACGGTCGCATTTGGGGCCTCACAAAACCCCCACGTTCTAAGGGAGCAGATACGCATCCGCCCAAAGGTGCAGTTTAATGCATGATTGAGTCATCGGACCTTTCTTTTTCGCTGAAGACACCATTACCTAGTTATGCAGGTTGAAGAACTGCAGCCCAACATAGCCTACCGACAAGATGGAGCACCTCCTCACTGGGGCCTGCATCAAGGTAATCTAGAATAACAGGTAGGTCCAGTTTGTCAGAAGTGCTTAACGCGCATGCGTATTGTGACGTCACGGGATGGCTTATGGCTTTACTTCCGGCGTGTGCGGTAGCCATTATTCTGGTCACAAAAGAAAACGTTTTCACGTAAAAAAACAAAACTCTTACGTTGATTTCTGAAGAAACGGTTATTTGTAAACTTACTATTTTATAAATTAAAATTTCCTAATGCCTGCATAAATAAAGTTATTAAGAAATAATATTGAAATTATCATCTGTCTCTTAATTGCCAACGGTTCCGACGAATCAATTTCGAAATCTTAACGAGGAATGATAACTAGGCCTAATGATAATGAGAAATACGTTATCGTCCTTCTCTCTGTGTTCGCTTAACTATCCGCACATTGCGCGATGAGTGAACATGAGACCAAGGTAAATGATTTTACATTTTAAAGACACCCACTCCCCTTCTAACGAACTGATATATAACCCTTTTTCTATTTAGTCTCAGTAAATTTCACTTACCTTGGTCGCATGATCAGTTATCGCGCGATGTGCTGATAGTTAACATCAACCCTGTGTTCACATTAAAAAGATAATACCTAAGTACATTTTACAATGATTATAAATTACGTAAGTCCCTTCATATAATGGCATTATTATTTAATTAAAATATATAGTATAAAGAATGAGAATTGTGAAGGAAATGAACGAGTCGTCAAGTGTGGCTATCGCACGACTGCTTTCATTGCCGCCATGTTTTAGTTTCTGTTGAGGTTTCGATTTAGCGGGTATAGGTTTCGATGTCAGCTAGTGACGTCAAAATACGCTTGCGCAGTAAGGCAATTTTTACTACTTCCGGCAAACTGACCCCCACCTTGTATTCTAGATCACCTTGGGCCTGCATGTTAGGCAGTGCCTTGATACAAACTTTCCAGGACAATGGATTGGAAGGGATGCCCCTCTCTTATCCAATGCAAAACCTCTGGATTTTTTTGCTTCTGGAGATAGGAGGCCTGTGAGAAAAGTATCCGACCTTATTTTTTTTGCGAAAACCTGATGGATTTGGATCGCGCGCGCTTGCATGAGCCGACCTTAAACCTTTGTGCGTATGCGTGAATTTTTCCCGCCTCTCAATAGCGTCAGTTGCTGGCAATCAGCATCAGAGGGAGGTAGTGTGTTTAGCATTTAGCACAGGCTATGAATTTGTAACGTAAATTCCGGGAAAACGTAAATTCGAAGAACGTTAAAATCGAAGTTTCACTGTAGTCATTTTCTTTTTATGCTCCTGTGAATGCATTAGGTCCATTTTTGCATGCTTCGAAACATTACAATGTACTATGTAAAAATACAGAAGGCTGATTCATCCTTATGAAAACAATTTAGAAGCTATGTAATTTCTGATTGGGTGCTGTCTATAATATGCAAATAACTACATCCTAGCAAAGCAAATTAACTGTTAGGAAGGCTATACAACTCCATTGCAAAAAAATAGAATAATTTATATGAACACTCAAAATTAGCAATGTTAATACTTTGTTGCGTTGCCTTTTGCACTCATCACAGCTTGCATACGACGTGGCATATTGTCAACAACTTCTTGTCTAGTGCTGGGAACATGCTCAGAGAGTATTTTCTTCATTTTGGCCCACAGATTCTCAATCGGATTTAAATCCGGTCAATTGGCAGGCCATGGAAGCACATTTATACCACGATCTCTGAGCCATGTCATTGTGCGTTTAGCTGTGTGGGACGATGCCCCATCCTATTGGAAGATAAACTCGTCATCCTCATGCAGTTCTTCTGCCGAAGGAATCATGTAAGAGTCCAGAATTTCCATTTAAACGTCTGCGTTCACTGTTCCACGCACAATACATAGTTTCCCAACCCCATGTGAGGACCAGAGACAAATGAAAGAAAGAGACTGGCAGTGCCCTATTCATTTCGCTGAGCGCTACTGGTGCCAGCGGAAGTGCACCATTCGCCATGTTACGATTGGCAAAAACCTAAGACGGCATATATTCTCAATGTAATTTCAGCTGTTTTTGTAGATGATTTCTGGAAGTATTAGTAAGCATAACCTGTTTTCTGATTTTTTTTAAAAAAACTTTATTGCATTAACTAACGATAACGTATACTTTTAATAACTCCAAATAACTGATTCAATGCCTAACGAATTTTTAAAAGACAAATATTTTAAAATTTTAAATTTAAAGAAAAGGAAGAAATAATCAATTTATTAATCCACATATTGTAATAAGCAATTGTTTGCGATTGTTGTTTCAGTGGTTGCGTTATCGCCTCTGATGCCCGAGGACACGGGTTCGACTCCGGCCGAGGACGACGAGGATGTTTTCAGGGAGAAAATCCTGAGATCACGCACTTCCTTCGGAAGGGAAGTAAAGACGTTAGTCCCGTGTAGTCGTTTGCCAGCTGCACGTTAAAGAACCCTTGCAAGGCAAAATTTGCCGCCCCTATAACCCTGTCCTGAAAAGACCATAAAAGTTGAAAAGGACGTTAATATCAAACAAACCAAACCAAACCGATTGATTCACATGTATTGCCTCGGGCGATCAGCTGTTTCTTGCCAATCCCAATATGGCGGCGCGAAGGCACCACTAGTAGGGAGGGCACTGCCAGTCTCTTTCTTTTATTTGTCTCTGGTGAGGACATGCAACCCCACACCATCACCGACGTGGCAAACTTCACAGAACGTTGGAGGCAATCTTGTTGAAACGCTTCTTCTTTCCTCCTCCACACCCCGATTCCTTGATCTCCATGCACAAGGCAAAACACAGATTCATCACTAAACAAAATTTTGCTCCATTCTTCATCACCCCAGTATTGTCGCTGTTTGCACCATCTCAGACGATTTTTTTCGTTGAGTTCTCGTCAACATAGGCTGGGTTTTCGGAATTCTAGAGAAGTAACCATGGCAGCGTAGTCTTCTCCACGTAGTCCGTTTAGATACTCTGACTCCGTGATTGGTTTTCCATATGAAGTGGAGATGTTGCAGACTTTTGAATCGATGTTTCCTAGCAATTCTCAAGAGTGCTCTCTCATCCCGGGTTGTGGCTTTCTTCCACGTCTGGAGCGATTGTTTATACTCTGGGCTTGGACATTCTTATTGTTCTGGTGAGCACGGACTATACTTGAAATAGTTGCTTGAGAACATTCAGCTATTTCTGCAATCCTGGTCTGCGTTAGTCCTGTTTTATGTGCGTTCACGATGATCTCCTTAGTATTTTCAGTGATGTCTTTTTTGCGCCCCATAAGTGCAACTTTTGGAACACTAAAGAACTCGTGTGTTTCAGGGAAAGGTTCTTTTATATGTCTGATTTTAATGTATGCAATATTAACTTGGATACAATTCGTTGAAAAATTAAATAATCAACTATTCTATTTTTTTGCAATGGGGGGGGGGGCGCGCCAGCTTATTCTAATATTTTGCAACAGCCAATTAATTCTGTTTAAATAATTAGCAAACAGTTAATATTTTTTCAACAATTCATATTCTAGCTTTGTGCTTGAATATGCCGTGTTTTGCTTTTCGTGCGATTTGGTGGTGAAATAAAAGTAGCCTCGCTTGAATTGCAGAGAAACCAACCTAACGCCGTAAGCAATGATTGGACTGTCCCATTATTAGCACAGCAGGTTAATAGCGAGAGACGCACAGTTATGAGGTTGGTTTTTTTTTATGCACCAGTCTATTACCATTGCACGGTTTTAGAGCAAATAAAGTGAAAAGTGACTGTCTTCTGCAACAACAAACCAAGGTTGAAGTGATTACAAGAGATGCTAAAAGTGACCACCATTCACCTCTTGACACTTTTGAGCTCTGGTCAATATGTTGTTAAATACAGAAAGCAGTTGAGAATGCGAGATAGCCTCAATCAAGTGTGCGAGGATTGTTCCGATAAACTTTGGATTTTAGAGCACCCCACAAAAAGAAATCCCAAACTGAGACGTCTGGTGATCTTGGAGGACAGCTTGGACCAACTCTAGTCCTGACCTCTGCTAACAACTCTCTCAGATTCAAACACTTCATGAATGCGGTCCAGTGTACTTAGTGCTGTATAGGCTGTTGCTCCATCTTATTGAAAGTAGCCGTATGTTAGTTCCTCCTCAGTTAAGTGATTGACGAATGGGTTAAAGATGTTTGCGATGTAACATCGAGCAGAGACGTTGGACCAAGAATGCGTCGAGCAGAGACTGCACACCATAAGCTAGCTTTCTGGTTGTTCAAAGGAGTTTGATGATATTCGTGAGGATTAGTTGTTCTGCGAGTTGACATAGCCAGAGAGATGGAACCAGGCTTCATCAGAAATGAAAAACAGCTGCATGTCCAGTCCATTCATTGTGGTTTCTTGAAATAGCCAGTTACAAAACTGATGATGTTGAGGGCAATCCGCTGGTTTCAGTTCATGGACCACGGATCTTCTTGAAATTCCGGTCTGCTGAGACAAACAGCGCGATGATTTGCTTGGACTCTGTAGCATCAGCGTTTGGAGATTTTGGACATTTTGTGAATTTCTTACTCGTTTGCAGTGGTTCTACGCTTGTTTAAAACAGAACCTGTGTCCCGTCACTTTTTTTTTTTATTAAAAGTTGCATCGCACATTTTGTTGAAATTCTCTCATCTTCAAAGTTTTGAGCAAACAAATAACTACACTGCTTCCAGAGTTGGTTTTTGCATAATTCTCAACAATGAACATTCGCTGCTGCACCGAAAGCACCATTTTTTCAGCTAAGAATCGTTCAAATGATGCGCTGCTCGGTATATACGGTACCTGCAGCGCTGATAATGGGACAGCCCAATCATTGCTTACGGCGTTAGATTGGTTTCTCTGCAATTCATGCGAGGCTACTTTTATTTGCACCACTCTATAGTCGGAGTTTCTAAAACAAGTGTCCATAAGGTACATACGAAGAAACAAATTTTACAAAATCCAGACAACAAGGCTGAAAATAATGTGTGCAAAAACGACAGCTCCAACCATATCCTACAGACAACGTAGTTCAGAAAGTGAAAGCCCTGGGCACCGGGGTACCCATCTAACCAAAGGACGATTGCATCACGTGTTGGAACATCTAAGGCAACAGTATCGCTCACGGTATACCAAAATTTCAATCTTGAAATCCGACACAAGGCACGAGTTCACAAGCTGAGCTTTAAAGCACATCGCAGAGAAACAGACCAACACCCGAAAGCCGTAAATACTTGGTTGGAGATTGGTATCGATTTGTGGTCATCCCCAAACACCTTTTCTGCCTTTTCAGTTAACTTGGCTTATTATCAAAAGTTAACTTGGCTTATTATCAGAGCAAAAGTTAACTTGGCTTATTATCAGAGCAAAGTTCTAGAACAATTATATAGGGTGTTTTTGAATTGAGTACAGATTTTTTGGGAGATGATAGAAGAGGTCCTTAGAAGTATTTTTGTCATATGAACATGGGGTCCCCGCAGCTCCGTTTACTTACAATACTGCATTGAACAATCAAATGACACCGGGACGCGAGAGGGAATGTTCAATAGCTACAATAGTCATCTGTGGTCTCATGTCAACCCATGTGCAACATCGTTAACAGTTTTCAGCATCGTTTTTCGTTGAATATTTGGGCTGGCCTGATTGGGCCATATCGCCTACCATGCCGTCTTAACGGGCAAACATACCTTGGTTTCCTGAAGGAGGAGCTCCCTGGTCTTCTTGAAGATGTTCCACTAATGACCAGACATTTGATGTGGTTTCAACAGGACGGCGCACCTTCGCATTACACAAGAGCAGTTAGAGATTACCTAAATGAGACATATCCTGGTCGTTGGATTGGTCGTGGCGGACCAGTTGCTTGGCCACCGAGATCGCCAGATCTCACACCGATGGATTTTTTTTATGGGGAAGCATAAAATCAATGGTGTACTCCGAACCCGTAGATACCGAAGAAGAATTGGCGGCTCGTGTTGTCGCGGCAGCAGGTGACATCAGCGACCGTGCAAATCGACTGTTTCCACGCGTACATCAATCCATCATAAGGCGTTGCGAATTGTGCTATGAAGCAAATGGCGGTCATTTCGAACAATTACTTTAAAAGTCATACAGTAGATTGCTTGTGTTCATTGTTAAAAATAAAATAATCTAGGCCTACCAACGCACACTGCGTCCCGGTGTCATTTGATTGTTCAATGCAGTATTGTAAGTAAACGGAGCTGCGGGGACCCCATGTTCATATGACAAAAACTACTTCTAAGGACCTCTTCTATCATCTCCCAAAAAATCTACTCAATTCAAAAACACCCTATAGCCATCGTCAGACAACATGACCATCCGATAGAACACAAGAGATGGTGGCATCACGGATTTTTCTCATAAAAATTTTACATTACGAATCGTTTTCCTAAGGCTGAGTCACCATTTGTAAATTTTATGAATAAAATTCACTTCATCGAAATAGCCTTCTTCTTCTATTGCCTCAAATTCGTCCACATCAGCGTACGTTTCAGCTTCATACTCTACAGATATCAAAGCTGTAATGAAAACAAGAGGATCATATCAAAACTCCTTCAAATAAAATTAAATAGTTTTTAACGTTTAGAAAACATAGTTAACCAAATCTTACGTTCTAGTCGTTCAAAGCGTAAATCTTTCCACCGCTGAAACACAACGCTGTGATCTTCTGTCGGATCTCTTATAATTATAATGGCTGCAGGAGCCCAATCGTTATTAACGAGGCTAGTGAACATGTCCTCCTCTACAGGAAAGTTATCGATTATCCATTTTGCACGTCTGTTAAAAAAGAAAAATAAGGATTGCCTTCATCATTCGCCTTTAACTTTGCTTTTACATCGAGACAAAAGAGCAAGGATTACTTTCGGTCTGAAGACTGATTATCACATAGATCAGTCAAGGCATCTTCTATTAGCTTCATTTTTTCATCTAATGTCACTTCTACTCCTTCTTTTCTTCTGGCATTTTCAGCTTCTCCAACTTTAGCCATTACATATGGATGGAAAGTGTCAACAATAGGTTCCTCCATTGCTTGCATTTCATTATCAACTGCAAACAGAGTACAAGTGATAGAACACTATTATCGCAGTCATCGATTTACAAGAAGTGACAAGAAATGACAGAAACAAGTATTTTCTTCATAGATAATACAGGGTGCGTAAGGTATTTGAGGACAGATTCACGTCAAGAAAGAAAACAGAGATAAACACTGAGTTAGCAAAACTCATGGGATACTTACTTAATATCTGGTCGGGCCACCTCTGGCCCTGTGGAGTGCAGCAATACGGCGTGGTAGTGAGTCTGCAAGTCCCTGGTACACTTCTGGAGGCAGTTGACACCAGACAGTCTGCAGAACCGAAGATAGTTGCTGCCCGTTCGTGTGAGGATGATCCAGTGCCTGGAGCCTGACTTCAACAGCATCCCAGATATGCTCGATGGGATTCATGTCAGGGCTCCGGGCTGGCCAGCTCAGTCATTGGACCTCTCCTGCATGCTCCTCGAACCATTCGCGGACGACATTGGAGCGATGTGGTGGAGCATTGTCATCTTAAAAGACTGCTACGTCGCCAGGGTGTTGAAATGTCAAAAACGGGTGCAGATGGTCTCCGACGAGTTGACGATACCGTGGACCATTCAACGTTTGGTTCAGGATAACCAGAGGGCCCATTCCAAACCAGGAAAATGCACCCCAGACCATCACTGACGCACCACCACCTGTTGGCATACGGGATCCATCGTTTCGTGAGGTCTGCGCCACACACGGTGCCTCCCATCAGCGTGGTACAGTTGATATCGTGACTCATCTGACCACATGACGTTACGCCACTGTTGCAGAGTCCAGCCAAGATGGTTGGTGGCAAATGCACGCCGGAGTGTCCGACGACGCTGGGTAAGCATTGGCACCCGTGTAGGGCGACGGCTGCCAAACCCGAGGGCATGCAGATTCCGACGGCTTGTCCACCGAGAGACGTTTCTAGTGCGGCCAGTATTGAACTGGTCTGTGATTTGCTGCACTGTTGCGCTCCTGTCTCTCTGAATCATTCGTCCCAGGTGTCGCCGGTCACGATCGTTCAGGGCAGCTGGACGCCCGGTATGGTGCCTGTTGTGGACTGTGATGCCTTCATCCAGCCATTCCCGATACACCCTGGAGACAGTCGAGCTGGGAAAGCCAAATTCCTGCACCACTGCCGAAATGGAACATCCCATGCGTCGGGGCACCTACTATCATTCCCCGTTCAAAACACGTCAACTCGCGACGACGTGCCATTTCTGATTAATCACTTATCCAAGCTCTTCCCACAACGTCTAATGGTCCATTCCCAGAATCCGTTACCCCTGTGAATTCGTGCGCCATGCCCATCAATCAATGTGCTTGCTATCCCATGAGTTTT
>JAHWFO010023604.1:0-37378 GCA_023313115.1 Rhysida immarginata
TTATTATTATTATTATTATTATTATTATTATTATTATTATTATTATTTTTATATCCATACAAGCCCAGAAAGGGCTTCGGATTTGGGTTTCGAAATTGGCCTCTAGAAATATTATAGGAAAGAATTGATTATCTTATCCGTGTAAAAAATCGTTGTAAAAAGTAAATTTAAATTTTGTAAACGATTCTTGTAAATTTCGTAAAAATTATCTTGACTCAAATGGAATAAAACTTTTAGAATAAAGTCAGAATTTTAGAATAAAATAAATTTAATTTTTAATAAATAAAAATTTCCTGTATGTGAACAAAAACTTAATTAAATTCTAACAATAACACAATTTCTAATTTCAAAGACATTTGCCAAAATAATAAAGAAAAATGGAACATCACTAACATAATATATCAAATTCCATGCGCCAATTGTCAACACATTTACACAGGTCAAACAAAAAGACAATTAATAACACGAATAAAAGAACATGAAAGAGCACTTGGAAACAAAGATAAAAACAATCATTTAGTGAACCACTGCATTAACCAAAATCATAATCCGGATAGGAACAAAATCAAATCTATTAGTAAAGAAATAAATTATAAAAAAAGACTAATAAAAGAAACCATCAACATTATTTCGAATGAAAAAAAATTAGCCAAACCATCATTAGAAATTAATAATAAAAGGAAATTACTACTAAAAATATAATATCATTTCCCTTGCACTCAACAATCCTGATCACAACAATCAAAATAATCATAATATCACACATTGTATTAGATTAAATTGTTTTGTTTTTTATTATTATATCTTCCATTCATTCAAAAAACTTTATTACTGAAGATGGGAAAAAATCCCGAAAACGTTATAAAATATTTCAAGTTAGTCATCTACGTGTTACGAATCATCGAACTTCCATCTTAGACCTTCTTCATCTGTAACTGTGTGCCGCCCTGTGTTCGTCTAACATTTCTTCACTAGATCTTCGTTTCTTCTGTGTTTCTTCTGTATTTCATTTACGTTTCGTCCTTCAACATTTACTTTATCAATTGGGTGACTTTTTTCTATGATTTATTTTAATTTATTTGTTTTCTTTTAATTAAAGGAGTTTTATTGGAAAGGGTACGTAAAGTGATTGTATGCTTGGATGAATATAATTTTCATGAAAAGGTTTTCTTTCTTATATCGATTTTTTGAAATTGATTGTAGATTATTGTACGTTTATGATATCATTTTCTAATATAATTGGTTTGTCTATAGGCCCTTATTTTTTCCATACAAGCCCTGATAGGGCTTCGGAATGTTTATTTGAAATGATTTTTAATTTGTCCTTTTAAATCGGATTAAATCGGAATGTTTATTTGAAATCGTATTATAATGTACGAGGGTGGGCTGAAAAGTAATGCCTCCATGGCTGTAACTTTTTTATTTTTTAACCGATTTTCAAATTTCTTTTTGTATCTGATACTCACATTTCTCCTCTATGTAATGCACTATTCACTTTTCGACATAGTCCCCATCCCTTTCCACGCATTGTACCAACGCGTGACTAGTCGGGTGAGGAATTCCGGGGTTGTTGTCGACACCAAGACCGAACGGCAGGTTTCACCTCGTCGTCAGAACGCACCCCTTAAGGTGCTCTTCTTTCCTCTTTGGGAAGTAGTGAAAGTCGCAAGGTGCAAAGTCTTTCATTTTTGAACTGCAGTTTTTCATCTTTGAACTGTAGGCGCTGCAACCCCCTCTCATGTGTGGCGTTATCGTGCTGCAGAAGAGGATACAAAGCTGCCATTCAATCCTCGTGTCGACGACAACCCCGGAATTCCTCTCCGACGGGTTCACCCGACTAGTCACGCTTTGGTACAATGCGTGGAAAGGGATGGAGACTATGCCGAAAAGTGAATAGTGCATTACATAGAGGACAAAATGTGAGTATCAGATACAAAAAGAATTTTGAAAATCGGTTAAAAAATAAAAAAGTTACAGCCACGGAGGCATTACTTTTCAGCCCACCCTCGTATATTTTAAATAAGTAATAAATAAATAAATAAATAAATAAATAATAAAATAATAAAAAATTTATTATTATTTATATCAATATCTACTCTGCAGGCCTAATAGCTTCTTTACCAACTAATGATGTTCAAATTCAAATGTATGCAGACGATCTTAAAATTTTTTCGTGCATTGACAGTTGGCAAGACGTTGGACTCAATTCTCTCCTGGTCTAAATCGAACGGATTAAGTCTTTACTCGAGCAAATCAAACGTAATTTCTTTCTCCAGGAAAGTAACAAATTTTATTTTTGATTACAGGATTGGTCATGATATCATTGGGAAAAATATGAAGTTAAAGATTTAAGAATTGTCTTTTACCCTGCTTATTGATAACATCATAAGAGATGTCTCCCGTAGAATTGGCTTACCGCATTTTCCAAAAATCCATTAACTATCGTAAAGTTATTTATTTCTATTGTAGTTCCTAAAGTTACATATGGTGTGCTAATTTGGTTTACTCATCACACTCAAAACTTTTTACTCCTACAAAACAAATTTCTTGCATTTTTAAATTTTCTCTCCAAAAAATATAACAAGCATGATCTCAATATGGAATTTATAAATGTGTTGACTCTTTGGTAATATTTTTCTTAATGTCCTTAAGAGGATTGTTTCTGGGGCTGTTTGGTTGCCCGTCAGTTCCTAGAAAAAGTCGTCATAAGTGTCTTACTTAAATAACTCCTAGTACGAGGACAAATATTGGTGAGATTACTCCTTCGTATGAACTTGTTACTTTGTATAATAAAAACCTTTCTCATAAAGATGTAGACATTTTTAATGACCCAACCAATTCTATTTTTAAGATTTTAAATATCTGATTTTGATTTATTTCTTCCGAAATGTAATCTTTTTCTTTTGATTCCTTCCCCCGCTTGGGTTTTACCACCTGTAGGGGCAGTTTATATTTGCTTGTACAACTCTAGCGTCAATGAACTTCGGACACCTACAGAATTTTGGATAAGTACAACGAAACTAATTGTAAACAAATGAAAATTACTTTATTGAGTGCACAGAGCTTTAGTTCAACTGCTGCAGTGTTCGAGGCTTCCGCTGTCTGACTTTTCGCTTTAAAATGCGCCATACATTTTTAATGGGTGACAGATCTGGGCTGCAGGCAGGCCAGTCAAGCACCCTGAAACGCTGCTGTTGTAGCCAAGCCTTGGTGTTCCGAGCAGCATGAGGCTTCGCGTTGCCCTGCTGAAAGATGCTTGGTCTTCTATTGAACAACTTTTAGCGGAATGGACGCAGATGCTGTTGAAGAATGTTTCTATAGGCAGCAGAGTTAATAGTGCCCTCGCAAAAGTGAAGCGATCCTGTCCCGGCTGCAATCATGCAGCCCCACACCATCAGCGTTGCAGGCTTCTGAACATTCCTCTGGTAACAGTCGGGATGATTACTTTCGTACTTGGTCCTTAGCACCTTGCGACCGTTGCTGCCATACATCACTGCAAAGGTGGACTCTTCGGACCACAGAACACTATTCCACTGAGCAAGGGTCCACTTTAGATGGATTCTGGCCCATGCTACCCGGCGACGCTTAGCTACAGTGCTCATAAATGGCTTCCTCTTTGTAGCGTATAAGTAATAGTTGCATCTTCTGATGTAACGGCGGACTGTGCTTTCGGTTATGGGTAGATGAAAATATTCTCGAGCCCAAACAGTCATTTCACTTATGGGAGCATGCCTGTTTTTCACAATGTAACGTCGAAATACTCGTAGGTCCCTAACATTCAATAATCGCTGCTTACCTGATGCAGTCCCTGGTTCTATTTTCCCGAATTCTCTGAAACGCTTGATGATCCCATCAAGAGTAGAGAGAGAGTGGAACTGATAATTCATGGGCAATAGCTCGCTGGGATTTGTTATTCTGGAACTGCTGTATACACGTTTCTACTGGCTTACCACGTCCCATGGCTCAAAACAACACGAATACTGAGCTCTGTCGCGTGGACGGTGCTTTTAAAGCCTGATGCAAAGCATTCTGGGCGTTTCAACAGCCTTCAGGAAAGTTCTATATGCTGGCGACCCCTTGTGTACGAGGTTCTTTGAAACCTGTTGACAACGCAATTTTACATAAATGTAAATAAATTATTTCCCACCATTAAATCGATTCTAAGTGGATGTTGATATTGTTCCATATTCTCAGTAAATCTATTTTCATTAGCCTGCAATCCTCTGTATGCACTTTTCACTGTGTTTTTAGCCAAATTACTTGGTGTCCGAAGTTTATTGACGCTAGGGTTGTACATTCTGATCTCATTAAATTATTAAATTATTATTATTATTATTATTATTATTATTATTATTATTATTATTATTCAATGAAGGATAATTTTTATTTGTCTCTATGGAGAACAATATCAATGGTTGAGATACTCAGTTGAGATACTAACCTTCTTTACTGTAAGTGATACCAAAAAAAATAGACCTTGCCCTCTAGCAACTTCAGCGCGAAATCATAGCTAATTTGCCTACAAACGTCAAGTGGTCATAATAATCTGGCCAATCAGTGTATATCTTGTGCCAAGCATATCAAGGGAAGTGCTTCGTACAGCATATTATTCTGGTGGGAAAAGGCTGGTGAAACGAGAGAGGTGAAAGGTGAATAGCACACGCATACTCCGCAGCAACAGAAGGGCAACAACAACAACACGACAAATTACAGCTGAATTCAATGCAGGTGCATCACAAAGCACATCCCAATGCACAACAACACGGACTTTGCAAAAGATGGGCTATAACAGCAAGAGACCATCAAGAATGATTTTGTTATCACAGAACTGTAGGAAAAGGCGCCAGTTGCGGGCCTAGGAACGACATAATTGGTCACTCGAGGCGTAGAAAACGTTGCCTGGTTAGACGAATCTCGTTTCCTGCTCCATCATGCAGATTATGGCGCAAACAGCACGAGTTTATGGACCCCTCTACCAAATGACAACTCTTCAGGCTGGCGTACACAGGGTCCATTGATATCTGTGGACACAACTCTGAACAGCACAGCTTACTTTAACATCGTTGCCGATCGCGTGCACTCGTTTATGGTTATGATGTTCCCTTCTGGAGACGGTCACTTTCAACAGGACAATGCACCTTACCGCCTTGCTCGATCAGTCACAAATTGGTTTGAGAAACATCAATCAGAGTTTAGTCTCCTTCCAGGCCAGCTCTGTCTCCTGAACTCAATCCTATTGAGCATTTGTGACGAAGTCGATAGATCACTTCACAGCTTGGAAACGCCACCTTCTAATCTAACCCAGCTTAGAGCTGCCATTATGGGCAACATTCCTCAGCAACGGTATCAGCGTCTTCTTGAGTCCATGCCAAGAAGAATATGAGCTGTGATCAGAGGTAAAGGTGGACCAACTCGTTATTAGAGGGCGTCTCTAATTTTTGGTCAATCAGTGTATATGATAGTGAGAATCCAATGTTGAAGACCAATCAACCGTGCCTGAGGAGATTTTCCCAAGTGGATTTCATAAAGTACACTGAAGTGTCATAAGTCATGGGATACCTATTGAATATCGTTAGAACTCCTTTTGCCCTGCGAAGTTCAGCAAGTGGACGTGGCTCGGAGGTCCTCTGAAGTACCTTGCAGTCTCGAAGACGCCCAAAATTGTGTGAATGTTGCAAGTGCAGGCTCTTGTTCAATAATTACAAAATACGCTCGATGGAGTTCATGTCTCTCGGTCTAGGTGCACATATCATTCGTTGGAATTCCACAAAACAATCGGGAGTAATGTTGACCTCCTGGAACATCTCATCCTTGTTAGAGTACATGAAGGGTTCACCAAGCAGCTGGTCACCAAAAAAATCAATGGTAGATCCAATTTGATTCAAGGACTCAAGCTCTGCCATGTTCTCTCTCAATGATGGAGCCACTACTATATACTTCCAGTCATCTATAACTATTGGACTCTTTCGATGACGTGCTGTGAGTAAAGAGATTTTTCTCGGGCTTCGGCTGCCAAACCTCATCAGTGCCAAAATTCACTGCACAGACCTCATAGTCACGGTTTAGGCCTATCATTGAATGCGGCTGTTAATTGACGTAGTGACGTATGTCTGTTACGAAGGACTGTTTACTCAGATGTTGTTGGTCACGAGCATGGTAAGAAATGAAGATCGAGTAAAGTTGAATGCCGTGTATACCACTTCAGAAATGGCTGAAAGGGGGGGGGGCATTTGTCTTATCGTCTAGCTCCAACTATCACTCTGCGTTCAAACTCTGATACACTGGTGGACAAAAGTTTGGGCTAAGTGTGTTTTCTAAGAAAACAATTATTTAGAGATTTTATTGTTATGAAACCTTTTTACTTACTATTGAATATGTCAAAATTGACAATTGAATAATTGATCTTTTAATTTGTTTTTAAGTTACATCCAAATAATGCAAATTACACTGGTCAAAAGTTTGGGGTAACAGGTAAATAATCATCAAGATATCAAAAGTAAAGGAAATTAATATGAAATCTGACCGCTATTTGACTTTATAACTTGATTTGTCATTGATGAAAATAACTTCTTGATGGTGCTTGGTGCAATTTTAACAGCGAAGGCCTCAATTGCATTGATTAGCTGCTTAAGACTTGAATACTGTTTGTCAGCATAAATATCCTGGCTCATAAGATGCCAAACATTTTCTATAATGTTGAAGTCGGGACTCCTTGCCGGCCAGTCTAGTGTACGAACTTTGTTAGTGGAAAATCATTCAGTAAAAATTCGTGCTGTGTGGATAGATGCATTGTCTTGCTGCCACACCCATTGTTTTTGTCTGTAGTGTCTCTTGCAGAAAAGAATGGATGTGCTTTGAAGGTCTGCTAAGTATTGGTCGCCGTATATTTTCCCTCAATTACTTTTATCTTCAGGTGACCCGTGTTTGAAATGGCACCTAATGGCATCACATCTCCTCCTCCCATTTGATGCTTATTTCTGACCAGAGCAATTGGTTTTTGGCCTTGTTTTTTAACATAACTGCACATGTTATCAGGTCCATCTATGGAAAAATCGTTTTTCATCAGAAAATACCACCATCCCAAAATCAGTCTTCTCATGATGCGTTTCTGAGCAAATTGAAGTCTTGCTATTTTATTTTTTGGTATTAATGGCAGTGATTTTTCAATAGCTTCAGAGTGAAAGTTCTCACGCTGCAAACCACGCCTTATGGTTCTGGTTGAAGCCTTCAAATCAAGATTTACTTCGATGCGCATACTGTTTACAATGTGGCCAGTTGCAATTTCTCTTCTCTCATGGCGTTTTATGCTAGATTTTGTCCGTCTTGTAAGTGCAGATGGGTTTCCCAACTTCTTTCCTGTCTTCCTGTTTTCATTTTTAATTGCCCTGATTAGTGTATTGTAGCCAACATGAGCAATTTCAGCTTCTCGCTTGAAGTTGTGTTGAGCATACAATGCATGAATTTCCTTCGTTTCTCATCAGAAATCATCTTAAGACACTTCTTCACATTCCCAAAAATCAATGGACAAATATTCATGCACTTTACTGTAAAAAATATCAGTTATTTACCTGTTACCCCAAACTTTTGACCAGTTCAGTTTGCATACTTTGCATGTAACTTAAAAACAAATTAACAGATCAATTTTGATATATTCAATAGTAACTTAAAAGGTGCCATAACAATAAAATCTCTAAATAAATGTTTTCTTAGAAAACACACCTACCCCAAACTTTTGTCCACCACTGTAATTCTCTTCGTGTAATCATAATCACGTTACGTTTCAGACAATTATAGGACACTCCCTTTCGAAGGTTGCTATCATTTCGAACAGCACGATATCGTAGACCAGTGGTTCCTATTTACTTCACAGCTGCGGACCATCTCTTTATTTTTAAGGCGAGCTAAGAACCCTACACCTTTAAAATTTGGTATCTGCGTTGAGAGGTTATAACCACATGCACGTATAAAAAGCAGTGAACCAAATGTCCCTTCTCTCAACAATATTAATCTATTATTGCTAAAGGAAGACTCAGTTGAGAAAGATATTAGTGATATGGCCAAACTCTCTACTAGTTACGACCTCATAGCGTTACTTTCAAATATTATAAGAAAATTTATAACTCAAGCATATACAAAAAGAACTTTGTAAAAATGTATCCATAAATCTTTTGCCATATTTAAACGCATTCTTATCTGTAAACGCATAAATGAATATTCCCCAATATACCCTCTTCTCCTATTTCACGCCTTAAAGTCTGCTCCAGGATTACTCTTCCACCTCCATTGCACGAAAATTAAAACAAAAAAAGAACGCGAACCCCGTTTTTTTTATTTCCAGCTACTGTTAATTACATTCAAGTAATTATAGGAGTCCCTTGAAAAATTATCACTTACAGCCTTCAGTTTTCTCTTTAATTAGGCCTTGCTCTATTCACTCGCTTTCTCTTACGAAATATCGATTTCAACTGGAAGCTTAGTTTCGTGGTTGCTAGAGGGCAGCACGGAACGGAAATAAAAAAGAAAAGCGAAAAGGGATCAATAGAGAAATCGAAAACTTTCAACCGCTTCCAGGAGATAAAGTCGGACGCATTTATACTCTTATGCAATTTAAGCTCAAGGTCTACGCTTTTGGTTTAGGCTGGAGCTTTGCGTGAATTTATTTAGTTTTTGTTTTCTCTTTGCGCAATATTTTGGGATAAGTATTCTGCTTGCCTGCAGACCCAATTTATTCCATTTTCTTTTGAAAAACCTTTTCCTAAGCTTTAGTTCGTCAGCAGTATAACACGATACAAAAAGAAAAACAACAAAATACCCGAAAACGACATTTCCTTGAGAATAGCAAATTACCCGAAAACTGGGATAATAAATTTATTAACAATTATTTATAAATTATTTATTGATAATGGAATTGATATAGGAGCTTCAAGTACTGTTCAAACTAACCCTGATAGCCTATCTTAAGGGATTTCTCAAATTGCAGAATCTTTTCATATGAACATGAGATTATCGACAGAAAAATTATACAGATCTACAAATCGATTAACTCCACTTTTTGAAAAATCTTAAATTTAAGTGTCAAAGCACTTGGTATAGTCATAACTTTTTATATTTTGCCATTGAATAATGAATAATTTATTTCCGAGGCCATTTTGATTAACTCCATACTCTAATGTAAATCGTTGCAATAAAGCAACTCAAATGCACTAGCAAGCGCTGAATGATAACGGGAAATTTTTAAGCGCCGACTTATCAGAATTAAAATAAAATAAATTAGTCAGTAACAGTCTAATTGCCGTAGGATCAAGTACTTGTGAAGTCAATTTGCCAGTGGTTATACAAGTCAAAATCAAAATGGGGGTTTGACAACCAATCAGTTATGAAAAAACGTCTGCCTCCTTAACTGGGGTTAATGTCCGACTCACTCGAATTTTTGAAAGCAGGTCCAAAAATTTTAAAAATCGACCTCCCCCCAAGATAACGTCATGGCTACGACCCTGTGGAAAACATCATTTTTAAGTTAATGGTTTTCTTTATTGAGCTGTAGATGAATAATTATCAGACCTACAACCTTGAAATACATAAGACGGATTGTCTATTCAAATATCATGCTTGATATAAAAAATAAAAGGCACAAAATAATCAAAGCTTGTGTCAAAATACTGTGGACACAAAAAAACAAAAATCATAATACTGTGGACAATGATATTTTAGCTGCACAACGCACACTCCGCATTTAGTGGCATCTCCATGTGCCTTAAGAAGTGCACTTATTCTTCGTGGCATGGAAGATATCAGCTTGCTGCATGTTTCTGCTGTTATTTTATTCCATGCATCCTGCACCTGAACTCTAAATTCATCAATATATTCATTCCCCAAATATTCTCTATAGGGTTTACGTCTGGAGAATTCGCAGGCCATTCCATAACATTCACTCGTTTTCTTGCAAGCCATTCCTTGGTTGATTTGGCTGTGTGGCAGGATGCTCCATCCTGCTGAAAGATGCTGGTACGACCAAGGCGAAATGAGGCGATTGATGGAAGAAGGCTGTTTGCCAAAACACTTACATATTTCTCAGCATTCATAGTTCCATCAATGAAATTGAATTTTCCACTCCCTTTGACACTTACACAACCCCAGACCATGCGTGATGCTGGAAACTTAACACTTCTTTTTATACAATTAGACTCATTAGCCTCATTCTTTTTTCTCAGCACTTTTTTCCCACTTTGGTTACCCACAGAAAGTTGAAATGTGGATTCATCACTAAATACTACTTTGTTCCATTGTTCAATAGACCAATCAGCTCGCTCTTTTGCCCACTTCACACGTTTATACTTTTGCACCTTTGTGAGAAATGGTTTTATTTTAGGAGTATAAAATCTATACCCAAGTTGATGGATTCGACGATATGTGGTTGATACAGATACAGTTTTCCCGATGCTGGCTGACCACTGTTGACTCAGTTCTGGTTTTTGAGCAAATCTATTTTTCTCGATGATAGAATGAAGCATTCTATCATCACGACTAGAAGTTGTTTTAGTTCGCCCTGTTGGCTTCTTAATTTCCACATTGCCGACTGTTTTAAACTGGTTCACTAGTTTGTGAACTGCACTTTTTGATAGTTTAAATTTTATAGCAATTTTTCTGATTGATTCTTTGTGTTTATGGCATTCAATAATGCGTTCATGAATTTCGAGTGGTATTGCTTTTGTTGAAGCCATTTTCTTAATTAAGTAATGTAAAAGTATAAACCTTATACTTATAATTCGATAGTGAACTGATTCTTATGCAAATTATCTCATAGAGAATAAATTTTATATTAAAAATAGCATTGTCCACAGTATTTTGACACAAGCTTTGAATATTTTGTGCCTTTTATTTTAAGTTGTGTTTAATATATTTTTTTGATTTTTTTTATATCAAGCACGATATTTGAATAAACAATCCGTCTTATGAATTTCATGGTTGTAGGTCTGATAATTATTCATCTACAGCTCAATAAAGAAAACCATTAACTTAAAAATAATGTTGTCCACAGATTTTTGATTTGGACTTGTAATCAAGATGAGTGAGACTAATAACAATGTGGAGTGGAAAACAGTGAATCATCTGATGGCTCTTCAATACGATTTATCAGCAGAAAGTCTGACTCAAGAAAACGTTTATGATTTTCTTCAGATTCCTCTGATTGCAACAGTACAAATATTGCAACAAACACATTGATTGGGAGGAAAAGAAGTCGTAATCCTGAAAAAGTGGACACGAAATTTACAAAAGCATATAAGAACAAAAGGTTGGGCATACAGGAATAGAGTAGGAAATGTAATACCTGCAAAAAATAATCGCAGACCATGCATTTATCAGAGAGACCTTCAGGTCCTGCAGAGTAGACGGAAGCGGATGCCTTCGACGAATGTCTCTTTCCAACATGTCATCAGATCTCGTCTACATGGCAGCTTTGAGATATCTGCCATGTTATCAGACTTTTTGGACACCCTGTATATTAAAATAAAAAGCCCTCCTAGGTCTACTTTCCAATTATACACTAGCGATTCGTCACATGGGTCCTTTGTCTCTTACAAGTGCTCTATGTGACTTTCCAAATAGTCGAAGGAATACCATTTCAGATACCCTCTTTGTAATAACAAGAAAGGTCCACGTTACTATGAACATAGTTGGTAATTGCAATAGTAGGTTTGTAACAACAGATGAGTTTCGTTCTTAGACACCAACGACAGTTAATGACACCCAAGGAAAATTTTCTCTCTAAAAATACACCAACGAAGTATTGGAGAAATGCTTCACCAGCGCTTAAGCTTACAAAAATGACAGACAGAGGAATGAACCTAACCCCTGACTAAAACGACAGAAATTACAATACATCAATTAATGATTCTAACAAATCTAAATATTTCTCGCAAAATATGATCGATGTAAAAAAGGTTCAGAGAAGGATGAGAGAGAAAGTCGCTGCTCCGTCGATCGTTCGTTGGTTGTCTCCGATGAAGGGTGTCGTCTTTCGATGTGGGATTCGCGTTTCCTACGACTATCTCCTCATCAATAACGCGATAATGACAATAAATAATAATAACAGTTTATTCATCTTTCTCGTAGTAAACTGATAATTGACTAAGAAACTAAGTGAATTTCACTCTCTTCTCGATGCTTTAAGACTTTTGTAGATTTCTGCAGGTTATCATCTGCAAGACAACTGTCTGTCCCAACTCACTAACTCGTCTCCTGAAAAAAAAAGATTCTTCCTAAGAACTTCCAACACACATTATCCAATTGGACAAAAGAGGTATAACTCCACCTGTTGATCACTCCCAAATCAGGTGATTACACAAGATTTCATCATCTTTAAACAAGAGCTCGATGGCTTGTCCTTGAAGATAATTAAAACCATGAAAAATAATATGTGCGTTCGGTGCACTGTGTTAAATGATACTTTCGATTTAATGTCTTTTACTAATATGTACTTTAGAAAACCCTCATCAATTGATGGAAACTAGACAAAGCATTAATAAATAATAAATAGATTCTTGAAACATAATTTATGATTAATTTAGAAGGTTAAAGATTCCTGGTAATGACTAATTGTAATGAATGAGCGTTCATTAAAAGGTAGATGCTTCGTGGCTCCTTTAGACTGAGCGTAAATTCCTTTAAACAATTAAGACGATGGTTTAAAATGACATAAAGATTAGAGTTACCAGACGTCCTCTTTGATCTGGATATGTCCTCTTTTTTGTGTCTTAAAAATGGTCCGGGTGGGCTAACTTTCGTTACTAATAAATATTACCTCAAAGAATGCACGAGAGAAAAAAAAATCAAAAGAATCTACAAAAAATCACTTTTACTACATATCAGGTCGTTGCATATCAAATGTCGGATTGCAGAGATCATCTTTAATGGTCCTCTAGAAAGGACAACTTCACACGTGCTATTCGAAACAACCCCCATTGCAATCCAAACATTGTTGCCAACGATTTGACGGCTTTTCGAGCCCTCAATAGAATAACCTCAAAGAAACTCTCGTGTGAAATGGTGCAGAGAGCATCTTTTCTTAAGCGATGATGAATTGAACAACGTACTGTTCAGCGATGAATCAGTCTTCTGTATGTGCCATGGGGACATAGGAAGCCGCGTGTGGAGAGCGACGACAGAAGCATTCAGCAGAGAGTGTCTTAAACGTTCTGTCAAATTTGCAGCATCTCTCATGGTGTGGGGGTTTATGGCCCCTGAAGGAGTAGGACACTTATGATTTTTGAAGAAGACCCGTGTAACTCCGAAGTATATCAAAAAGTATTGGAGAATTACATGCTCGACTCTGCAGACGAGCTGTGTGGTTAGGACTTCATATTCCAATAGGATGGTGGGGCCTGCCACAACTCTCGAAACATTACGGTGGTTCCTTGGCCTGCCAATTCTCCCGATCTCAACCCAATAGTAAACTTATGGGGTGTTATGAAAAAGCGGCTGCAAGTCATATCACCAGTTAGACTCTGCGAGGCTTGTTGGCAATGTGACAAACAGATTACGGGCTGTGATCAAAGCACGAGCGGATACTATCAAATATTCAACATTTCAAGAATGCCAGTTGGCATTTATTCGTTGACTTATCCAGGTATTCTAATATTTTGAACCAATAAATTACGTATTCTAATTTTCTGAATCGTTAGTCTATTTTTTTCCCTTATTTAAATGACCTAGTTTTGAATCTTACTTTTGTTACGCCGACAGTAAGACACCTTCTCTGTACAATTTTAATTTTAATTCAACGAGTTACCATTGGGCCAGTATGTCAATCAGAATGTTGTCTTTTGTGAGTATTCTAATATTTTGAATAGCTATATGAAATATTTTCTTAATATAGACAGAAATAATCTTTCTATATCTTCTTCTATCTATATCTATAAAGAAAGATGTTTGTTTGTTTTTTATACAAATACACAATTTTATTCCGATCTTGATAAAATTTCGCATACATGACCTTCAAAGCATGATGAAGCTCACTGTCTACCTCAGATTTCAAAAAAAATATACTTATTGATAAAAAATCGATATTCATGGTTATGGCAGGGCATATTAATGAGAAATATCTCATGACCAACAATGCAAGACAAAGTTTTTGCAACAATAAGTATCAACAGTGGTATCAACACGCAATTCACAAACACTCTGCACGGACTAACAATATATATCTCATGACCAACAATGCAAATAAAAGTTTTTGCAACAATAGGTATCAACAATGGTGTCAACACGCAATGCACCAACACTATGCAAGGATCAACAATGTGTGTCTCATGACCAACAATGCAAGGCAAAGTTTGTGCAATATAGAATTTAATGCATACAATTCCTGTTATTCAGACTTTTCTTAGAAAAGAGAGTTCTTAGTATTTAACAATTTCTTGAAAATCTTTAAAAATGATCAGTAACTGGAGATAATGAGTTAGCAGACTATTGAGAAAGAGTGAAAGACGATAGAGGAAGCACTCTTTTAGCTCCGTGCTGTATTGAGCAAATGGTAAGCAAGTAAATAGAAGAATCGGCGACCGCTAGTCTACACAAAGTGATGAATGGCCAATTTTTGCTTCAAGACATCGAAAGAAGAAGAAAGGAAATTGCAACAACATCAAGTGTACATCTAAAGTAAGATTACGTGAGTAAAAAATTATTTAGACTAGAAGGCATCCTTGGAGAGGTTCATCCATTGTGAGCCTTTAAAAATATTTTTTCGGTAAGTCAAGTTCCGGTATATCACCTAGAATGGATTTTTTCAGTGAAGAGGTAAATTCCTGTCTTTCGGATTTTTCTTAGAATGGATAGTCCCTTTGCTCTATATTGTAGTGATTGAGTTATTAAGTAGCGGAAGAATGGAGCTACTTATTGTTTTCACAATGTCCGTCCTTCATAATTTCCGCATTTTTGGAGATAGAACGTTGAAATTCGTTATGTACCTCACTATGGGCATATGCATCTTCACCATTTAGTTTTGTTTTGATCGGTCCACTCGGGTTGGAGTTTCGGGGGCGGAAATTAGAGGGCACCAAATGGTCTACTCATATTTATGCATATAACGGAGTGAAATTTGGTGTGCATATTTCGCTAAGCAAGATCAACATTACTGTAAAGTTTGGGCCAAATTGCCCCAATAGGGTCGGAGTTGTGGGGGTGGAAGTCACTTGGTCTTTAGAACTATGACAACATATGGCATGTCATATATCATTCGTTCGGAAATGAGAAGAAACGAAACAATATAATGCTCTTTTTCATTTTATAAATACTACGTTCCAGAAAATCAATTGTTCGATTAAAAAATGGGGGGGGGGGGGGTGAAAAAGTGCAATTAAGAGGGTAAAAATAGATGACCTCAGCGCTTCCGCTACTTTCCTATACCTTCCTCGGGAGGATTAATTTCTTGTTATTTAACCAATTTGGAGGTTTAATTTAGCTTTCTGAAGTTGTTCTCTTTACCTACAAGCGTAATTATCCCGGGAAACGCCGGGTCCTCTGCTAGTATTCAATATTCATAGCCTTTTTTGATATTGTCAAATATTAAGAATGCAATGTTGAATTTACCTAGGCAAACCCAATTGAGCCCAAATTTCATAATTCTTTGCGTTTTCCAAAGTGAATATTTACTTTATTAATTCTAAGGATATTTCATGCGTTCAAACTTATATTCAAATTCAGATATTACAAAATTTCATAAAACAAACAGCACCATATCATTTAGCTAGTTTATGGTATGTTGCAACTGTGTTCGTTATAATGAACAATTGCTGTTTTTTTACAAAATTATTAACCAGCGGCCAACTTTTTACTAAGCTCTTCATCGAATTCCTAAAATTTCTAACCTCCCATTCTGCTTCTTTGAACTTCAAACCGAGGAAAACGCAATGCAATTAGCCAGTCCAGGAATCAATATAACATGTGTCATGCTTTAAGATATACTAGAGCTCCAACATAAACGTCACTAACGAACTGAAAACAATTTTCAAAACCCAGTATCAATATTTTCATTTCACTTCTCTCAAACTGAATAAACATTTATTGTAAACATTCCATCTTACATCAGCGCATTTATTCCATTCGAAAATCATCAATGAGACATACTTCAGACTAAGAAAATATTTTGATAGCTGCCAAGTGCCCGAAACCTCATCTTCAATATCAGAATAAATATTAAAAATTACCTCTAAACATGTCTACAAAACTTTTACATTCATTATTAAATAAACCCTGAATAACAATAATAATAATAAATAACAACATTCGCACAAACTTTTTTTCTGAATACCATCGAGGTATATGGATATGCTGAAACGCCCGGCGACCATAAAAGGCTTCCACGGAATAAAACAAAACCCATCCACCAAATGCCAATCATATTTTAATGTGTTTTCCGTGCCTTCACTGTGAGATCGTTAAGATGAAATATTCACGTGTTGCGTAAAAGCACGAAGGAGCTAATAAAAATTTCCATTGATGCCACTATCTGGTACGCATATACTATGGAAATGACGGAAGCGCCTTTTATATCTTGTCATATTATAGGAGACAGGCTGAGCATAATTCACTACTAGAAACATAAAACGGGAGAACGTTTTTTCATGATCATAACAACAAACTGGAATATCCAATATCCTCGTCAGGTATTTGTTACTGGAGTGCTGTCAGTCATTTCTTCAATTTTTCGAGCTTGATACCTCGTGACTGCATAATGCCCTGTCGAATATTTCTATGTCGTTAGCTGACGAAGTTAAGCCGAAAATGAACAAGTTTTGAGCAGGACACTTATGCGCTTTTTCAGCTATCCCCTTGCGGCATCTGAATTTGAAACAAGTCTTGTTCACAGTTGGAAGTTTTGTAATTCAGGAGTAACCGCTTAATTGTTAACAGATCACAGGAATTAGTAAACGGTGGCACTCCCTTTGACTCAAATAATAGCCTCCACCTTCCGAGGAAGACTTTCCACCACCTTTTGGTAGTAAGAGTTGCAAGTTCCCTCCATTCCTGCCTTGTACAGAAACAAGCTGGCCCGCTTCGAAGAGCCCCATACCATGATGAATGCACCTCCTCCAAACTTCATAGTGGGCACCAAATCCACACTTTCGTCCATCTGATTGCCAGAGTGTGTACCGTGATTCATCAGTCCATAGGATACGTTTTCACTGTGAATGGTGATAGTGCTAACAACACAGGAAACAAAATTTCCAGGTCACACGTGCAAGCACTCGACGATCTCTGTCAATTTCCTGGATCTGTCAATTTCTAGGGGGGAATTCATTGCCGCACCCAAATTTGATTTTGACCCCCAAATTTAAGGTCATCCATTTGCTAACTCCAAAAATATTAAAGATAAAGAAAAATTTCCGATTGCTACCCTGTAGAGCAACACAGCATTAGTCTAAAAACAATTTTTAATCACACCCTTGCAAGATGTTGAGAAAATGGGCGAGAAAGATTCACTCAAGGTCAGGTTGGGCTGGCCAGGTTGGCTGAGGTTTCTAACACATTTGAATTGCAATGAGGCAAACCTCGGCCAAACTAGCCACCCCAACCTGACCTTGAGTGAATCTTTCTCGCCCATTTTATCAATTAATTCCCCCCCCCCATCTGGAAGCTTTGAGACATCTGCCATGCTACCAGACTTTCTGATACAGGGTGTTTCTAACTGGAAGGACAATAAGTACCTAGCGTGACACTTTGCATGAAGACAAACTTAAAGTTCCTTATGCAAAATGTTCAAAATTCAGATGTTATGGGTCTAAACGTCATGCGAAGTTTGCTGAAAACCAAGTGAAAAGGTCATTTAATCTCAACAAGTGGCGCAAATCATTATTTGGTAAGTGGAATAGTCTGAAACTAGTTGTTACCCGCGGCTTCGCCCAGCCGCGCCATCTGTTGAGGGGAATTACAAAGCAAAAGCAGAAAGTGGGGAAGGGAGGGTCGTAGGGGGCTGATTTTTGGCGATAGAGCAGGTCCTTTATTGATAAACCTGCCCTAAAAATTTCAAGCCGCTAGCTCAAACCTTCTAGGAGGAGATAGAATTACAGATAAATAAATAAATAAATAAATACACGCAAGAGTTTTAGTATACCGGGAGCTCAATTTATCTAAAGACATTGAAATATCTCGAGAACCACACATCGGTTCAAAAAAAGTGTTGAATGAAAAATGTTCGTCTCGAAGGGGGACATCTAATGATACCAAACTCGCCCCCCCCCCACCCCCACCCCCTGGTGGTGGGGGAGGGAGGAGTAAAAAAACTTAAATGGGAAGCCCCATTTTTTACTGCAGATTCGGATTTTCCAGAAAAAATTACCCCAACCTGACCTACGATTCGAGTCATTTCGGCCACAGATGGCGCTGTAATCGTCACAAATCAAAATGGGTAAAAAATCGTTGAAAAATGGCGATATCTCAAGAAATAGGGTGGACAATTATGGTGTCATTAAGTAGCATTTGTAAGAATATCAAAAACATTTAATTTTATTTTGCTGATCTGATACTTATTTCTTGAGATATCGCCATTTTTTAACGATTTTTTATCCATTTTGATTTTTGTCGATTACAGCGCCATCTGTGACCGAAATGACTCGAATCGTAGGTCAAATTGGGGTAATTTTTTCTGGAGAACCCGTATCTGCAATAAAAAATGGGGGTTCCCATTTAAGTTTTTTTACTCCTCCCTCCCCCACCTCCAGGGGGTGGGGGTGGGGGGTCGAGTTTGGTATCATTAGATGTCCCCCTTCGAGACGAACATTTTTCATTCCACACTTTTTTTGATCCGATGTGTGGTTCTCTTTGACTAGGACATTGTTTTAAAACACCATGTATTGATTTAAAACTTCGCAAGCACTTCGAAAGGACATGCAACCTAATACCACGGTCTATATATATTCATGATCATCGAGCTCCATTGTTAAAATGAAGCTAAAGTTTCTAGCTCCCAATAGGGCGGGAACTCTATTGAAAAGTGGCGCTGCATGTACAATCGGCCCAAAAACGCCTGCAGCGCCGCCCTATCGATAGACAGAAACTTTATTTGCATTTTCAGTTTCAATGAAAAACCTCTATCGCAGGTCACGGTCGGCCCTGGTGCGATCTATGCGGCATCTGGCGCGATCTGTTTTCCTTAGCTTCTCGAAACAATGGAAAATGGCCGAAGCTCGATGACCATGAATATCTATAGACCGTGCTAATACGTAAAGAAAAGTTTCAACAATTGAAATCACGCAGCTCTGCAGCAATAATGTGATTTTGTTTCGACTAAACGCGCTGCATCACTGTGACGTCGTACAGTACTGACTTACACGACCGTGCTATATCTTCAGGCCTGATAACTGACGTCATGCTAAAGGTCGGCGAGGCATGAGTTCGTCTGCCTGCCATTTTGACGGAGGCGATAATTTTTTTTCATATTGCTGGAGTATTCGTTTAACTTGATTAAACAAAATTTGTCATCAATGTTAAATATTTCCGTTGGGAAGAGGGTTCCCATGGCAACTCAACCTCTAGCATGACGTCAGCAATCCTCAATTGTCAGGCCTGATAGATATAGACGGCCGTGATTACTTATCAACAACGCACAACATTGTTTTACAAAACTTCCTCGCGTTTTGAATTTAATGAACTACTGGTGCAGAAAGTTCATAAATGACGTAACGATGAGATTTTTTTACACCCCCAATTTTGAGTTATCGACATTTTTGATAAGGATCTTGTAGTTTCGATTGATGCATAGAATCACGCTATGTACTTATTGCCATTCCATTTAGAAACACCCTGTATAGTATAATTGTTTGATCTATCGTTAGCATATACTGTATGTCATCAAGGCATGGCACTGCCATCATCGAATGAGTAATCTGTACAGTTTAGCATTCAGTTGCGAAATAATCGATGTAGCAGTTTCAACGACCTCTATTTTCAAAACGAATCGGAACATGTTACAAATACACTGAGTGAGCATATTATTATGACCACCTGATATTTTTATGCAAATACGCGCAAGGGCGTCGCCACATTGTAGCTAGCGGGCCGGACCAATATAAAAGGGGAAGCTGAGTCTCGTCGACAACAGTAGACGTGTTCCATTCTTCAACTATGGGTAAACGACGCGATTTAACAGCCTTCGAACGCGGGATGATTGTAGGTGCTCGGAGCTATGGAGCGAGTATCAGCGAAACAGCAGCAGCATTCGTGGGGTGCTCAAGAGCAGCCGTCGTTAAAGTATTTAAACACTGGACGGTTAGCCGGAAGACGGGGTCTGAACGTTCGCGTTGTGGCCGCCCGCGGATGGTTGATGATCGGACAGAACGGAGACTGTCACGACTGGTAAAGAATAACAGAAGGGCAACTGTGCATCAAATCACTGCTCACCTTAATCAGGGGTCCTAAAAAACGGTCTCTGAATGCAGTGTCCGCCGCACACTGCATCGCATGGGATACGGAAGCCGAAGACCTGCCCGCACACCTTTGCTGTCTGCAGCCAACAAGCGGAAACGACTACAATTCGCTCAGGAGCACAAAGACTGGACTATCGAGCAGTGGAAACAAATCATGTGGTCTGACGAGTCACGATTCCAGGTACATCATGCAGACGGCCGCGTGAGAATCTGGCGGAAACAGCACGAAAGCATGGACCCCGGATGCATGAGTACAACCCTTCCGGCCGGTGCGGGTAGTTTTATAGTCTGGGAATGTTTTCTTGGCATGCTTTGGGTCCGTCAATACGTGTTGAACAACATCTGGATGGCACAGCATACCTCCGTGTCGTCGCCGATCAAGTCCACCCTGTCATGTTGATGGCGTACCCCAATGGAGATGGCTACTTCTAGCAAGACAATGCGCCATACCACAGAGCTCGTACTGTGCAGGAGTGGTTCCAAGAACATGAAGGGGACTTTACCTTACTTCGGTGGCCTCCACAATCCCCAAATTTCACTCCAATAGAGCATTTGTGGGACGAAGTCGAACGAACCATCGGACTGTTGGATCCACTACCGTCCAATCCAGCACAACTAGACAGTGCTATCCATCGGGCATGGTGTCAGATTCCTCCCACCACCTTCCAACATCTCGTGGAATCAATGCCACAAAGAATCACCGCAGTATTAAAGGCAAAAGGTGGCCCAACGAGATACTGAAAATTAACGCTTGCTCATTTCCATTTTAATTTCATTCTTGCCAGAGACGCTTACAATACAGAGAGTGGGCAAGACAACGAACGGATTTTAGCAGATTCCTATAGCTGTAACCTTATCAAAGGTTTATAAACTTGCTTACAAGAATCCCGATTCTCTGAGGGGTCTACTAGGCAACCCAAAGGTCAAGACAATCTCAGATATACGAGATCCTGGTAACTTAACTTGGCTTAACTTGGTCAACGATATTTACATATGGTTAACACGAATTAAAGGACCCAAAGCATTCCAGGAAATCATTTCCCATGTTTTCGCACGGTTTTTACCAAGTTCTCACTCGGCCATCTGCGTACTGTATCTGAAAACGCGATTCATTGGACCTCATAACTTGTTTCCTATTATCAACTGTCCAATCCTTCCGCACCTGTGCGAAATGGAGAGATTTTCTCTTACCGATTCCAGCAGCCCTTTGGCTTCTACAAGGCATCCCACAAAGGACTCCCTGATTTTAAGAGTAAATATCCCGGAAACGGAGATCGATAGACGAATGAAACAAATGGTAAGTTCATTTCGAAAGCCGTATACGCAAGTTTCGAATTTAGCACCAAATAAGTTGCAAATGTTGCCAACAGGCGGCGCTCTACGCTTAGGGCGCAGTACTCAGTCCGAGAAATAGGCTGTGCAAGCAGCCATTGCGATCACATCACAATCGATTCAAAATGTGCACCTTCCGAGGAGATAAGAGTCTTGCCCTCTATCACAACAGCGGACGCCAGGGGTAATATACAAACCTAGCGTCAATAAACTTCGGACACCAAGTAATTTGGCTAAAAACACAGTGAAAAGTGCATACAGAGGATTGCAGGCTAATGAAAATAGATTTACTGAGCATATGGAACAATATCAACATCGATTTAGAATCGATTTAATAGTGTGAAATAATTTATTCAAATTTATGTAAAATTGCGTTGTCAAAGAACTTCGTACACAAGGGGTCGCCAGCATATCGAACTTTCCTGAAGGCTGTAGAAACGCACAGAATGCTTTGCATCAGGCTTTAAAAGCTCCGCCCACGCGACAGAGCACAATATTCGTGTTGTTTTGAACCATGGGACGTGGTAAACCATTAGAAACGTGGATACGGCAAAAAATTATACAGCAGTTCCAGAATAACAAATCCCAGAGAACTATTGCCCATGAATTATCAGTTCCACTCTCTCTCTACTGTTAATGGGATCATCAAGCGTTTCAGAGAAATCGGGAAAACGGAACCAGGGACTGCACCAGGCAAGCAGCGATTATTGAATGTTAGGGACCTACGAGTATTTCGACGTTACATTGTGAAAAACAGGCATGCTCCCATAAGTGAAATAACTGTTTGGGCTCGAGAATGTTTTCATACACCCATATCTGAAAGCACAGTCCGCCGTTACATCAGAAGATGCAACTATTACTTATACACTACAAAGAGGAAGCCATTTATGAGCACTGTAGCTAAGCCTCGCCGGGTAGCATGGGCCAGAACCCATCTAAAGTGGACCCTTGCTCAGTGGAATAGTGTTCTGTGGTCCAACGAGTTCACCTTTGCAGTGATGTATGGCAACAACGGTCGCAAGGTGCTAAGGACCAAGCACGAAAGTAATCATCCCGACAGTTACCAGAGGAAAGTTCAGAAGCCTGCATCGCTGATGGTGTGGGGCTGCATGAGTGCAGCCGGGACAGGATCGCTTCACTTTTGCGAGGGCACTAATAACTCTGCTGCCTATATAAACATTCTTCAACAGCATCTGCGTCCATCCCTACAAAAGTTGTTTAATAGAAGACCAAGCATCTTTCAGCAGGACAACGCGAAGCCTCATGCTGCTCGAAACACCTGGGCTTGGCTACAACAGCAGCGTTTCAGGGTGCTTGACTGGCCTGCTTGCAGCCCAGATCTGTCACCCATTGAAAATGTATGGCGCATTTTAAAGCGAAAAGTCAGACAGCGGAAGCCTCGAACACTGCAGCAGTTGCGGGCGTGTATTTCCGAAGAGTGGGACAAAATTCCAGTAGAAACAACGCAGAAGTTAGTGTCCAGCATGCCTCAGGAAAGGTGACGCCACTCAGTGGTAATGTGCAATAAACGGTACGGTGTACGAAGTTCATTGCAACGTGTTGAAAACGGAACATTACAAAAAGTCGCTTATTTAATTTTTATGTTGCAATGCTATATGACAGTTGTACTAAAGCTCTGTGCACTCAATAAAGTAATTTTCATTTGTTTACAATTAGTTTCGTTGTATTTATCCAAAATTCTGTAGGTGTCCGAAGTTCATTGACGCTAGGGTTGTACAATTGTTTTTATAATTTCCTTTTTACTCTTACGCATCCGTCTTGCCTCACAAAATGAATATTGATTCGTGACCATTGAACAATCACTCACCTAACCCGAAAACTTAAGAGAACCCTTACACTTAGTAGCTCATTTCCCCCATCTTCATTCATCATTTTCCATTTACTTTTAATTCTTCCCCGAGTCCAACCAAACCGAGCCTCGACCCTGTCCAATAGATCATTTTCCTTTATTATCTCCGCGCCATTAAGATACACATCATGAGCCGGCGTTTTTCACCATTATCTACCTATTTCGCTCGCTACCCCTACTCGCAAGAACCTAAAGATAGTTATTTTTTTTTATTTAAGTAAGACATATTTTACGGTTTCCGTTTCGGTTTCTCCCAACACCCCCCCCCCCCCCTCCCTGAAAATCGTGCTCTGTAGTTTTAATTCAAGGAAATGATGGCGTTACGTACACTGGCGTCGGGGAACCAGCCAAGGAAAAAAAATTATGCTTCGGGGGGCTGTCCAATAAATTGCGCCGATAATCCACGATATATATGAGCTAACTTTATTGTCTTAAATAGAAGGAGAAGGTGGTTTTTAGTACGGGGTGGGTGGGAGTTAAATAGCAGGGATTGATCGATTGGTCCACCTGGAGGGGTAAAAGATCGTAAAATAAAGTGGTGGATCCCCGAGATAAATGATCCATTACGATTCCAAACCATTAATCGGAAGACGTCTTGCTTCTCGGATTTTGCTCTGTATTTCTAAAGAGATAACAATCGGCAATTCTTTTTTCTTCGCTCCTCTCTCTCTCTCTCTCTTTTTTTTTTTTCATTTTACGGGGGAAGTAACTACGACATGGGGTGCAGAGGCCCATGTTCCCCTAGGACACGACAAGACGGCTTTATTGGATGAAATCCCATGTTAAGATACGAGGGTTAAGTTGTTCCAACGGCACATTACAAAACAAAAATTAAGAATAAGTGTTTGCTTGAATTTGAAGAACAGTACAGTTCCTGGCTTTGCCTTAAAATAATTGAAATAGAAAAACGAGTTTAGAGACATTCGTAAGCCTAATATCTTACTATGTAACTGTGCGAATACACTGGTAACCAAAAGTTTGGACCAACCAGCAATGTCAAGAAAAACGGAATTTATACGAAAACTGTTTTACACCTACAACTCTAAGTAAATATGAAACAATGTTCAGGGAAGAAACAAATTTATTTCTGCGTTGTTGGTTTCACATTACCTAAAATCAAAATAAGACTGGCCAAAAGTTTGGACCACATTTGTATAACATAAAGGGAAAAAGGTATTACATCATTAACTAATCAATTATTCTGATATTTGAGATCATTTTGACTCTACAATATTTGACAAACGACCTGAAATAGAATTAAATAAGCTTTTAATCACATTTGGCTTAACAGCTTTCTGAATGGCTGCTATTTGTTGTTCTCGATATTTGTACTGAGTGTTTTGGTAAATTTTTTGTTCCCTGAGATGCCACACATTCTCAATTATATTGAGATCTCGATTTCGAGCAGTCCAAGCAAAAGTGGAAATGTTGTTGCTCTCAAAATAGGCTTTCACAACTCGTGCAGTAAAGATTACAGGACTATCCTGCTGCTAAATCCATGGTTTTTGCTTAAACTAGACTTTGCACAAAGGGGTGAACACATTGTGAAGATCATCTTTATATTGAGGTGTTGTGCAATGTCCATCTAGAATGTGAATCTTCAAATTTCCGTTGCTTCCAATGGCACCCAGAATCATCACTCCACTACCACCCATTTGCCGCTTAATTCGCAGTGGAACAAGTGTTTCTTTATCACGATGCTCTTCATAAAACGCGATTTTATCAGGACCATCCGAACTGATTCGTTTTTCATCAGAAAAAACAACTAATTGGAAGTCTGTGTTCTCACGCAGATGTGTCTTAGCAAACTCCGGTCTCTCCTGCATGGTTTCTGTGTTAGTGTCAACTTTTTGGGTATAATTTCATAGATAAAATTCTGAGCACGCAGTTCGTTGCGAATTGTTCTTCTTGAGGCAGCAAGTTGCAGATTAAGTGTGACTTGTGTGGTGTTGACTACATGCCCAGATGTAATATCATGTCTAACATGTCTCTTAATTCTTGATTTTTCTCTTCGCGTCAGTGCACAAGGTCGTCCTATTTCCAATTAACACTTTTAACAATTCCTTATAAAGATTTGTAGCTCACATAGAAGATTTCAGCAACTTTTTTGAAGTTTGTAAATTGCTTGTTAAAATTTCTAATTCGCTCTCGTTGGCCTACAGTTAACATTATACAATACATAATAAGGTTTTAGTGCTCACCACGCAACACGATGACTTGTAATATGCAAATTATTTGCATGTTTGTGATGTTGGTCCAAATATTTGGCCAGTCTTATTTTGATTTAAGGTAATAAAAAAGCAACGACGCAGAAATAAATTTCTTTCTTCCCTGAATATTGTTTCATATTTACTTGGAGTAGTAGGTGTAAAATATTTTTAGTATAAATTCATTTTTTATTGATTTGCTGGTTGGTCCAAACTTTTGGCCACCAGTGTACCAGAAATCTCTAATTTTTACAGCTATTTTCATTCCAGATGAGCACGCAAGTTTCACGTCTTTGAAGGTGCAGGCCATCATGAATTTTTGTTTCACCAGGGAAAGTCAGCAAAGGACATTCATACACATTCATTTGTCAAGCGGTGTGTAAGTGTATTATTTTGCTTTCAACGTCTTTCTTCCACTACCCAACAAGACGCACTAATTCACTTCACCTGAAAGCAACGCTATTGCTTCCAAAGTATGCTTGCGCGCAAAAAATTGCGTCGTACAACTACGTGTACGTCCACGGCCTTCTAGAATCTACCAGGCTTGAACACGACGTCAATAATGTATTGTTGAAGCACTAAGATTGTGACGTTAAACTTACTTCTGCAACAGCACCACTCGTAAGACAGGCCCTGGTCAACACCTTGTAGAGAGAAGGCCTGCGATCAAAAGGTGTATACATTGTTACATCATCATCAAGCGGCCAAATTTAAGGCTTATTATTGGTAGAAATACGAAACCAGTAAGCCAGTCACTGAATGCAGCTCCTATCAAAATACGGAGTTGGCGAATACAGGGTGACCAGAAAACACTGATAACAACATTGCACTCGTTCCGGAATAAACTCGTTTGAGTCATTCTCATTTTGATTTTGATAGCTGAATTTGGAATTAGAAGTAATGCACGTAAATTTTTTTTCCATAATTATTACGCAATTGTAACAAAGTATCCGAATATACACTACACGATCAAAGGAGTTGGGACACCCCTGTGAACACCTGGGGTGTTTCTCCTGGACTGGACTGGGCTCGCTCATCAAGGTGGACGGAAACCTCAATGCTGATGGCTACAGGACCATTCTGGATAACGGGGCACTTCCAGCGCTGTAGGAACAACTTCGGTGACGGAACGCTCCCCTTCCAGCACCGACAATGCGCCTTGCCACAAAGCAAGATCCATATCCGACTGGTTTGACGAGATGCGGGTTGAAGAGCTGGATTGGCCCGCCATAGTCCTGATCTCAACCCCATCGAACATCTTTGGGACGAATTGGAACGACGTGTGATATCCAGGATTGTTCGCCCTACATCTGTCCAGGAACTGACCACGACACTCCTCGAGGAATGGAGGTCAACACCCGTGGACAGTATGCCATGTAGGGTGGAGGCAGTGATAGCAGCTCGGGGTGATCCTACACACTACTGATTGAAGGTTTTTGCGGCATTACGGTAGAGCAACAGGTGTCCCGACTCCTTTGATCATGTAGTGTATCTAATCAACGAGAGAAAATTTTGGCATTACTTGAGCTAGAAAAATGCAATTGCGAGATCGCGCAATCGCTCAACATCGCCCCGTCGAATGTCAGGAGCTTGGATGCTGGTCGACGTCTAGGAACCGCGCACTCATCAAAAAATGCGAAATCCGAGAGTCTCGATGAGAAAGAATCGGTATTGCCCGTGAATCGGTTCACTTAATAGCCACCAAGGAACTGGAACTCAAGACTGAAGCTCCCGGCACCTCTGCGATCGTCGAAACACCGCCAAAACCCCCTTTGATTTTCGTGGATCAAGGGGTAAAAATCAACAGGTGGTGTACCGCCGTGACATTCTCGAGGCCGTCCCACTGCCGTGGGCCCAGCAGCACTTTGGTGACCAACACTGGGCTTTCCAGCAAGATTCCGCGCCGGCTCACAGGGCAAAGAAGACGCAGGATCGGCCACCTTACTCCCCAACCTCGACCCAATGGACTACCGCGTCTGGTCGATTTGGGAGGCAAGGGCTTGTCGATTTTCTGGTCACCCTGTATAACATGGTGCGGGCTAGGTCTGTTCAATCCCTCAGCACAACAGCATACATCAACTTCGCATACAGCAAATCACAGAATCGTTTCGACAGTTCGTTATCAGTGCAGTGTTCATGTTAAATAAATGAATCAATTTAAGCTAAGTATATGAACAAATAAAAATTAAAAACCATAACCACTGATCTAGATAGAGCATCATTTCGATTGTAAAACAAACCAAAGGAAATTCCTATAACATTGAAGTTAAAACCTGAACCTAATAGAATGAGCGGGCTTAATTACACAAGCACAGAACGATAACATCTCGCACCAAATAACATCGGTCGACATAACGACTTTGCGTTTTTCCACTGCAGATATTCAAAAGGCCATTTCTCTATGGCTTCCATAACATAATTGGAAAGCCAAACATCTCAGATGGCCAACGAGGCCACTAATACCCAATTCCCTTAAACCCAGTTGGTCGAATCGGGAAAAACACTTCAACCGAAACATGGAAGAAGAATGTATCGCCGATTTCCCTGCGGTAGAAAAGTCGGAAGACCATCATCATTGCTGAAAAATTTAAAAACACTCTACATCAGTTTATAATGTGAAATTACAAAAGTCTCGTTAGGGTAATGATCTCTCAAATTAATTATTCCTACTCTACCAATAACGAAATCTACTAGCAAAAATCTGAACTGAAAAATACACGCAGCCAAATGAAATAAGGAAACGTATCAATGAGGGTTTGTCGTTCAAGCTTCAGCAAAATCCAAACTATGATCAATTATGTATTCGCAACATCAATTTCGAATTTAAACAAGAGAAGCATTAATTACAATACTCATTTCCAAAAAAGTTGGGACAGTGCAAAATATATAGAAAAAACAAAAAGGGATGATGTAACAAAACTTTCTCGCGAATACAAAATAGCAGATACGTTTATGAAATGCCATAAATATACTGTGTGCACCAAAACAATTTGTATCGTGGCCGGGACGTTCATTTTCAATGGGGGGTTGCAACACGTTCCAAAATAGTAGGGACATACGTTGTAGAAAGCGCCCTTAGTAGTGGAACAATCTAGAATGATGACGTCGTACTACATTCCGTATAAATAACAGTTGCCATCCGTCGTTCAGGTAACTTATTCGGAACGATGGGTCGAGGCAAGCCAGTTAGCGAAGATCTTCGTGTTCGAATCATTCAAGAATTCACAAACAACGTTTCTCAGCGTGCAATAGCCAGAAGATTTAACCTGTCATCATCTACAGTACATAATATTATCAAGCGCTACCGAGATAGTGGTGAGATCACAGTTCGGAAAGACCAAGGCAGAAAACCTATTCTGAATGCTCGAGCTCTTCACTGCGTCACGCATAGGAATGCTGCGATTACGGACATAGCCACGTGGGCCCGCGATTTCTTCGGGAAGCCATTATCGTCGAATACTGTACGCCGGTGCATCCACAAATACAAACTTAAGTTATACTGTGCACAACGGAAGCCATACATCAACAAACGACAGCAACGTCGCCGTCTGATATGGGCTCGAGCCCATCGCAATTGGTCGCAAGCACGCTGAAAGAACATATTGTGGTCCGATGAATCAACATTTACGATTGTTTGCGGAAATAATGGACGCCGTACACTCCGGACCAAAGACAAAAAGGATATTCCAGCGTGCTACAGGCGTTCGGTACAGAAACCACCGTCTGTCATGGTCTGGGGCTGTATTAGTGGCCATGGAATGGGAGACTTGCACATCTGCAATGGCACCGTCAATGCTGAAGCGTATATACAGATCCTGGAACAAGCTATGGTGCCATCTAAGAGGCGCCTGTTTGGACGACGTCAGTGTATATTTCAACAAGACAACGCCAGACCGCATGCAGCGCGCATAACTTCTGCATGGCTACGTCGGCAGCGCATTCGTATGTTGGATTGGCCCCCTTGCAGCCCGGATCTGTCGCCTATAAAAAACGTTTGGCGTATTATTAAACGAAAACTACGACAGCGACGACCCCGGACAGTTGAACAGCTGAAAACCTATATCCAACAGGAATGGGACAGAATTCCGGTTACGGTGTTAGAAAGATTGGTGTCATCGATGCCCAGAAGATCACAGTGTTTCATCAAGAGGAGAGGTAAACGCCGTGCTGTCCCAACTTTTTTGGAAGTGTGTTGCATGTGCCAAACAGGAAAACCAGTATCTTTCTTTAAGCATATAAGATATGTGATCCCATGCCTAATTTATCGTTTATGTATTGTAATGCGTTGAAATAAACGGCAATACAATAATCCAAACAAATAGGTTGGAGTTCTTCTTATATGTTGCACTGTCCCAACTTTTTTGGAAATGAGTATTGTAATTTAAACAAACAGATTTAAAACGATATATGCAAAATAAGACCGTTCAAAAGGCATTAAGTCAAGACCGTACACCGTGGGTGTTGGACTCCGCCAAGGGTGCGTACTGTCGCCCCTCTTGTTCATTATCTTTATGGACTGGATAGACAGGGGCAGCCGAGGCGATGAGCGTGTTTGTGTGGGCGACTGCCTGGTGGAGAGGTTGCTCTTTGCTGACGACCTTGTCCTCCTTGGGTCTTCTCGCACGAACCTTCAGCATGCACTAGACCGGTTTGCAGTAGCCAAATATGAAGAAGCTGTGATGAAGATCATTGTGGCTAAAACCAAGGTTCTGGTCCTTTCAAGACAGCCTGCTCAGTGCGCTCTCCATGTTAGGGGAGCCTCGTTGAGACAGGTGAAGAAATTCAAGTATCTCGGGATTGCATTTACGAGTCATGGACGGTAGGAGAAAGAATTGGATGCTCGGATCGGTGCAGCAAGCTGTGTCAGACGTGAACTGTGGTAACGAAACGCGAGCTGGGTAACAAAGCCAAGCTCTCCGTCTTCAAATCTATCTTTGTCCCCATTCTCACCTATGGTCATGACCGAAAGAGTGCGATCGTGGGTACAAGCGGCCGAAATGAGATTTCTGAGAGGTGTGGCAGGTGGTACCCTACTAGATAGAGTGTACAGCAGCACAATAAAGAAATCTTTAGGTGTTGAGCTGCTACTTCTCCGCATTGAGAGATCTCAGTTGCGCTGGTATGGCAACATGATACGGATGCCGCAAACTAGTCTTCCTAGGCAGTTGTTATTTTCCAAGCCGGTGGGTAAGAGACCAAGGGATCGGCAGACAACCAGGTGGCTAGACTACATGGAGGATCTGGGTTCGAGTCGCTTGGATATTACAGGGAGGAAGATCGCGATCGCTAACGGATAAGCTGGTTTGAAAAGCAAGTAAGTAAGTAAGTAAGTATATGTAAAATTTACGGTACTTTAACCTGCTTCTCGTTTTGCATATAGCTTGCATACATTTCAATTACAATTTATTTAAGAACCTTCGCAATATACACTGTCATATCACTGAATTATGACCACCCGCTTAGTAATGGGAGTAGCCACCCTTCGCCGCTATAACTGCTGCTAGGCGTCGTGGCATGGACGCAAGAAGTGCGCAGTATGTGTCCGATGGTATGGCAGTCCATTCCGCTTGAAGCGCTGTCCACAGAGCTTCGAGAGTCATAGGTGGAGGGTCCAGGTACCGTACATGGCGATCAAGGTGCTCCCACAGATGTTCGATTGGATTGATGTCCGGCGAATAAGCGGGCCAAGGGAGCACTCGAAAGTCAGTAGAGTGTTTCTCAAACCAATCCAGAAGGAGAGTGTTCCTGGAACACACCATCACATTGGGGGAACATTGTGAGCATGTACGGGTGCAACTGGTCCGCTACGATTGACAGATAGCCACAGGCATTCAAATTGGCGAGGAAGTCATGTTAATGTGTCCCGATCTGTATATAACGAATGCAGGGCTTCCTTGAGTCATATGACAATTTGTGATACCATCTCTTAGCTCTGAGAAAAAAAATAAGTTGCCATGCCTTAAGCTCCAACCCTCGTATTTCCTCTTAGAACGGGCGAATTTTTTTTTATTAATTTGCACTTACGGTTTGGTGAAATCTCCATGGAATTTCAAAATAGTTCATAATCACTGTCGCCCCGAATTTATACTTCCTAACCAAGGCATTTACGAGCGACTTACTTAATATTGTTTTCAAGATGATCTTGTACGTGTAAATCAATAATGAGCAAGGGTAGCCTAAAGATTCAATCCTGCCAGAGGCTTTGATGGTCTTGCTCTTTCATTTTCTAATACTATTTGCCACATTTACTTTATTGTCCTTCAAAATAATCACCCTGGAAGGCAATACACTTTTGGGATCGGGTGTATAAGTCCTGGAAACTCCTTAGGGATGGCTTTAAGTTCACGTGTCACATTTGCTTGATTGTCTGGAATGTCCGCAAATCTGTGTCCCGTTAAGGCCCGTTTCAGGCGTGGGAACAAGAAAAAGTCTGCCGGTGCCAAGTCTGGTGAATAAGGTGGATGAGCTATGGATACTTGGCCAGAAACTGTTGCACGATTACGGCAGTGTTCCTTTTGATCCATTATCCACAGTTACGTGCGCACGCTACACCTTCAACTGAAGAAACGAGCATCTGCTAAACCATTGCACGCACAAACGTGACCTGTCTGAACTTGCTTAAACGTGACGTCATTCACCGAACTTAATTGTTATAGGTTGTATACACTCTTTCAATTCTCCATCTGCACACACGGATACCTAACGCCAACAAAGGACACTCACAAGACAAGTGTTAACCTATAATACGTTCTCAAAGGAAAAGGCAAAAAAAATAAAAAAAAATTAAAACCGCAGTTCTAAAGAAACGAAAATTCCAACGCAAGAAGGGTAATAGTTCAAAAGGGATCCCTTAAAGTTTTTGATTAAAATATTTTGAAGGTTTCTCCAGCCCAATATTTTTTTCCTCCATTCCTCCTTCCCCTGCTCCCCAACCACCGTCATCTTTTCCTCACTAGAAAATTAGAGTCGGCCTGTTATTGAAGCGATTCCAACCGGCTGCTTTCATAAATAAACGGTGAGAGAGTTTATTGAAGCTGACAATAAACGCCGCACACTATGGGCGAAATGAATTCTCCACTTTCCGCCCCCTGAACCCCCCGAGCACGCCACCACTTTTTTATAAAGCTAATATTATTAAATTAAAAGTTTCAAGTGTTTTTAATTAAGATTTCTTAGGAATCGATATAATGGGAAAACTCTTGGGAGGGAATCTTATATTTACCTTTACTAGATATTTGAAACAACTCCTTATCTTGTTGCCAATACTGCCGCAATTTAGACTAACAGTTATCAATTTATTTACACTATTGCTCAAAACTTAACCAACAAACAACTCGGTGATAGGTGATAACATACTGTACATACACTGTCATATCAATGAATTATGACCAGCACCCCTTCAAGGCACACGCTTGGTTCGCCCCAACAACGATTACACATTGCAAAATTTGCATAACAAGCTGAGAAAGCTTTAAAGCTGGTGCGTCAAACGGCAGGTGCACGAGCCTCAAGACGGGTAAACGTCTGAATTTAACGGACATCCAAAAAGGGGTGAAACGGCGCGATATGTGAACTGTTCACGATCCGCTGTAGTGAAGGTGTACAAAGAGTGGACAGCAGGGACAGAAATCGCGTCCCAACGCCATCACTGTAAAGGGTCACGAGCACATTGACCAACGGGCTGAGCGACTCGTAAAAGGTGACAGGAGAGCCACAGTCCATCAACTGACCACCAGATTCAGCAGTGGTGCCAACAGACGTGTATCCGACATTACCGTTGAACGCACCTTCATGAAAAGAGACTGCAGAAGGCTATTGTGGGCCGTTAACAGGCTGGTGGGGTTTGTGTGGATGTGTGGGGGATCTTCTGTTGGGAGCAGTTAGATCCACTGATTGGTATAGAGGGCAATTTGAATGCCTGTGGCTATCTGTCAATCGTAGCGGACCAGGTGCACCCGTATATGCTCACAATGTTCCCCCAATGTGATGGTGTGTTCCAGGAACACTCTCCTTCTGGATTGGTTCGAGAAACACTCTACTGACTTTCGAGTGCTCCCTAGGCCCGCTTATTCGCCGGACATCAATACAATCAAACATCTGTGGGAGCACCTTGATCGCCATGTACGGCAGCTGGACCCTCCACCTATGACTGTGGACAGCGCTTCAAGCGGAATGGACTGTCATACCATCGGAAACATACCGCGCACTTGCGTCCATGCCACGACGCCTAGCAGAAGTTATAGCGGCGAAGGGTGGCTACTCCCATTACTAAGCGGGTAGTCATAATTCAGTGATATTAGAGTGTATTTTTACCAGAGAATGGATAGTCCAAAGCTCACCATTAAATCGCTACAGGGAAAACAGGCTGCAATTCTGGCAACGAAGCCCTCATCTGAGTTAACAGGAACCTCATAAACTTGACTCTTCGTGCATCACCAGAAAAAGAAATCCAGAGATGACAATCAGGAGACGCAACAGGTCCGCCTCTGCCATCCACTGGGCCCCAAAAGATGTAGTGAGGTAATTCCGTACACCAATATTGAATTGTGCAAGAGACCCATCATGTTGAAACCACATCCGATTGCGAATGGCAATTGGTACCTGCTCCAGCGGTTCTGGCAATTATATCTCCAGAAAAGTTTTACAGACCTGCCCATTGAGTCGAGGTGAAAGCATATGTAATCCAATCAGGTAGTCATTGAGCATTCCTACCCAAAAATAAACACTAAAATGTTGTTGGTATGATATGACTGCACCACATGTGTATTTTCAATACTCCAGAAATGGGCATTGTAGATATTAAAAAGACCTTCTTTTGCAAACATCTATGAACAGAACGTTTGCCGAAAAATCTGGCTGGATAGCAGTTTGTTGAAGGATAACGCTGAGGATAATCTTCGCGGTTTAAGGCTTGTACCCTCTGTAGATATAAAGGTATGGAGTTTTTGCTCACGTAACACTGTCCACATCGTGGAATGGCTCACACTATGGTGAGCAATGGATTAACCTCCACCTCATTCAGAATGTCTACTTCCAAACAGGCTTGCCTCGTCCTGTTTCACGCCTATTCACACGGATAGCTCACTTTCACGAAGTCGGCGGTGTACACGTTGAAATGTTATAATGGTCGGTATCCGCCGTTTGGGGTACCATTCATGGTATAAGAGCAAATATGGGATTCCCCTCGGCTACATATGCAACTGGAAGAACTGTTTTTCGGTAAACTGCTACATGACGAACACCTTTATGCAAGAACACTAGCTGTTTGTGTTCCTTTGCTATCCTCACACTCGATTGAAATAGAGTCTGGACAACATCAACAGTGGTCCAGAGTGCTCTTTACGATATCACCCTACAAATCTGGTTGAAAGATAGTTTTGGAAGTGGTGGCGTAATGGTGCAGTGTGGACGTAGAGATCTTGCGAAGAGCTCCTTAAGGCACCGTAGGTTCCCACCAGTACATCGAACGTAAACTATCATTCGCATTGAATGGCCAGCCAGGTTGCCAGACTAAATCTCCGTAACCTCCAAGCACTCAGAACTATTCTTCAGCAACATTGAGTGTTAATCCCCTAAACACTCATTCGCAACTTTATTGGCAGCATGAAGAGACTTTGTCAGCTGTGTATTGCTGTTCGTGGCAATCGCACTCCATTAATGATAAAAACATTCAAAAGATTACAGACCCCGTTCTAAACAACGAAAACCATTTGTAGAAGACCTATGACTGGACGTACACAAACTGAATATGCTTGAAAATTATGTCTCAAAGCAACCGTATGTACAACATTTAATGTAATCAATTTGCAACGTTTGAAGTTCGACTTGTGTTGTATTTGTCGCTTATGGACTATGTCGTCTTCTCCACTAATTCGTCAGTAACTGGAGATTTACTATACTCAAAACACTCTGTAATAACCAATTTTCTGAACATACAGATGGTTGTTAGGTATCTACGGTAACAATATAAAGTGGCGCGCGCGATCACGTGACCTAACAGCGAGCTAAAAACGTTGAGTTATGAAAGCATGCAAGAAGCGAGGCTTCGTAATTTCAAAAAAAGGGATACCAAGCGGCGCCATTCTTGAGTGTAAAAAGCAGGCCAATCCGAGACCGTACACTAGCTGTACTCCTGACGTCGTCCGCAAAGTTCAGACTCTCGTTACCGGTTGTAACCCACCATCACAACGAGCCACTGCACAGAAGGTAGGGACATCTGTGTACACGGAACACACAATTATCAATCGTGATTTACAGTTGGATAAGACCCACATTCATAAACTGTTGCCACGCCATGTTCAAGAGCCACGGACTTCAGAAAAATGGTACCGTAAATGCAAGTACTATCAGACTAAAGTTCTAACCCCCACATTTACCCACGACATCCCCCATTTATACGGCACAGAGGTAAAGTTCGAATCAAGTAAAGTTCGAATCAAGGAATGGTATGTGTCAGATCGCCGACCGCGAGCGAAAGGCAAGGCTAAAAAAAATCGGCGATCTTACTTGGAAGAAAAGTAAAGGGAGAGGAAGAAATGATCGAGAGAGTCAGGCGGGATAGTTACCTGCGAAGAAGCGAGCGGAAGACGAAGCAGGTCGTTCATTGGCTAAAAGCTCATTAACGGGGGAAGTAAGAAGCCAAGACGGGGAAGGAACAAGCAGAGTCTTCCGACCCGATTACGAGTTTTGGAAGGAAGGAAACCAGCCTCGATGCCCCTTCGGACCCTGAAATGCAGCAAACTCCTTCACGGAAAAATTTCTCTCGGAGCCACGGCAGGGGGGAAAGAAACGAAACCTCTTTCATCATGAGCACGGCGCCCGAACCAGCGACATCGGCTTGGCGAGCTTAAGTGCGAGTGAAAGGACATCGATCCCAGGACGAAATAAGGCTGTCAAGAAGGATTAGTTCCCCCAAGCACTGCGGATTCCTCAGGCAAGTGAAAGATTGAAATTTCACCTAATCGAACTTTTTATAATGCCTCATTAAGTGCTTCGACGAACGCGGTGCGGAAGGCCGTCGTCCCCGATTCCGCAAGGAAAATTCGAAGCGATACTCTCCCGTCAAGACTTCATACCTGAGCACTTGAGCGGGTCGACAAACGAATCGCCCGACGTCGTCACGGAAAGTCGAGCCCAGCCGTCGACTGGAGAGGAAGGTAGCGAGGACTACGAGCCCCTTGACGCCACGCCGACAGCAAACAGCGCAGCGACCGACGAAGGATCGCTAGGAGCAGTATGGGTGCTTACATCGTGCCGTAAGGACACAGGTAACTCCCTCATCGTCCAGCGGACAGACGACATTAAAGAGGACTGCGTTAATAAAGTCACGAGCGCCCAGCCCAGCCCGATAGCGGACGGCCACGGCATTGCAAGTTCGAGCCGCGCTTGTGGCTGCCTCAGCGCCATGTCGGGTTATAGAATTGCATCTTAAATTATAGACTAAGGACGGAAGGAACTTTATTTTTCTCCTTCACGATTAGTAAATTTCGGACCTGAATTAATATTTGAATTTTTTTCCATCTCTTAATTCAGCATTCGGCAGCTCC
>JAHWFO010023614.1:0-15202 GCA_023313115.1 Rhysida immarginata
TTAGCACCAAGACAGTGCAACGATTCCTTATAGGTTGGGGCTCCGGAGCAGGCGTATGGTAACAGCACCCATGTTGACGCCTGTGCATCGCTGAAAACGCCTCCAATTCGCAATGGACTAACGCCATTGGACCTCGGCCGAGTGGCAAAGGGTTGCTTTCTCTGACGAGTCGCGGTTTCGGTGAACAGAGTGGACGGACGATGGAGAATTCGCCAGGAAGCATCTGAGAACAGGCATCCCGACGCCATCATTGGCAGACGACAGGCTGGTGGGGGAGATGTGACTGTTTGGGGGATGTTTTCGTGGTATGGTCTGAGTCCAGTAATACCGCTGGAGGGTACACTGAATGCTGTTCGTTACCTGACGATCGTCGCAGACCAGGTACACCCCTTCAAGTCGACAGTGTTTCCTCAGGGTAATGACACCTTCAACAGGACAATGCTCCCTGCCATACTGCCAAAATTGTCCACGACTGGTTCGAGGAGCATGAGGATGAATTCAAGCTACTCCCATGGCCACCAAACTCCCCGGACCTCAACCCCATTGAACATATGTGGGACCATCTCGATCGCCATGTTCGCAAGCTGGACCCTCCATCATGCACGGTGATGGAATTACGGGATGCACTGATCGCCGAATGGTCCCAGATACCTGCAACCACGTTGCGAGGACTTATTGACTGCTGTGCCACGTCCACTAGCTGCTGTGCTTGCCGCCAAAGATGGATATTCCGGATACTAGCAGGTGGTCATATTAATGTGTCCCGACCCTGTATATATAGAGCTTTAGTTGACACAACATATAAACGCCACCAGCCGATTGTTGGCGCAAACACCACGGGCTGACACATGCAAACAAACCTAAATTAAGTCTATTTCATATATATAGATATAAAGATTATTAATTTCTACGTTTTTAAGAGACTTATCTCCAGTTTTAGATTTTTTCCATCATTGTGGTAGTATTACACAGCTGTGTGTTAAATTTTAACTTTATAGCTTACATCCAAGTTGCATTTTAAAACCGGACAAACATACTTACATTGTGCTTTATGAATACTGGTTATGAATTATAAATTGAAGTTCTGAATTTTACTAGCGGGTGTTGTGACTTGAAGGGAATGGAAAGTGGTTAGTTAGTTGGTTTTGTGACAAGTCACGTATTTAAATTGGGGGAATTTACATGGGCCCAATGGGAATTTAATAATTTTATATTTTTACTAGCAATTCTCTAGTGTTTGTTTGGTTATGTTATTACCAGCCTAATTCCTTGTGATAATTTTTATAATTATTATTTTTGATATTATTTGTTTGGAATTAAATGATATTATTTTTTATACGTAAATATTCATTTCATTGTGTCGATCTCAACCCTGTTGCGTCAACAAAGGGAAGTAACAGAGTGAGATGATCGTTGTTTGCATTGTTGTTGGGAGAAATTCCTGGAAGATGAAGTTCTCGTCATCCTTCAATTGTTACGTTAACGTGTTGTTTTGTTATTGTAGAAATTTAAGTTGTTTTTTTTATGTGGTGTACAAAAAAAAGTTCGGAATGAGAGGACGTTTGTTGTTTTGAGGAGAAATAGCGATAATGGCGTCGGACTGTGAAAAATAGAACGCGGCCTTTCAAAGTTGACACTTGTGTATCATTGAATAGCAGCAAGTATAACATTATTGGTCAACATTAATCTTTTTATATGTTATAAAAAATAGATTGTTTGTTTCTTTTCGGCTAAGGAAGGAGCTTGTGAAAGGACGTTACAGATGCGGCGTTACTACCTTGAGCGGAGTGTTCGAAGGGAGTTTTCGTTTGGTCATCCCGATGAAAAGTTGCTCGATGCACAGGTATCACTGTTGGCGTAGTATTTGAACTTCTCCGGTTGCCATATTGATGTCGGCGATTGGTGAGTGAATTTTTTTATTTTTACTGCTCTTCCTTGCCCATGGAACTACTCGAGGGTCCACAAGAGTAATAGAGATGCAACAGATGACAATTATCGGTGCAAGCTATTCGTCCTCGACTAATTCGCACAGTTTGGGTGTTACAGAAAATGAACATTGTGGTTAACGCGAAGTTTATTACATGTTCAGAGCTTAATGTTTGCTGTTAATTTTAAATATATATATATATATATATATATTTAAGTAGCGCTTGTAAGCAGCGAGTCACTGATTTTAAGGCTCAATAATCTTGAGGCAGTGAAAGCTTTGCAGTGGATCCCTTGATCTTATAGGGGAGGCAAATCACTGAGTGTAGTAGGGGGTACACTTGTAGTTGGTAGCTAACTGCACGGGAATCACCGGCGGGGTTTCTGTGATTCTCCTCGCACTCCTCATTGAGAGTGAAGTTAAAAGAATCACGTGACGCTCTCCGGCGTCATGCCAAAGCAGCTAAGGAGAGGTGATGTCCCGTGTCAGACCCAACGTTACGATACCCACACTGCGTCCTCATGATGATTATTGGAAAAAGAAAAAATTCTGTTGCTCCTGCTAAGGCCTTTATTAAATATATTGTAGGAAGAACTCAGGTTATGTGTATGCGATTGTAAGGAACTGCATGTGTTCCGCGCGCCTGGTGGCGATTTGCATAGCGGTAGCGCGTTAGACTAAGGGGCCCCTTTAGGCTAGCGTTACTGTCTAGGATTGTAACTCAATTAGTCAGTAATATTAATTTTTACCAAAATTCCGAGCACAGTTAATTCTTAGATGTATTGGGCTGGTAATAGAAATAAAATTAACGTTTTATTGTAAATATTGCTTGATTAATTGCATAATTGGTCTCACAACACCTCATTTCTCATAAATCAGTCTCGAACCCGTTGACAGTCGCCTTCCGACACATTGGCTATGCTAATGTGGGTTCATGCATGTATAATTAGGTGGGGGCTCGTCACAGTTTATTAGAAATCTTAGCATCGACTACTGACGTCATTTTGCGCCTTTTACACAAGTTATATCTGTACGCAGCCCGGGACGTATCTTATTTCTTAAATTAACTTCTTAAGCCAAGTTCTTTAGTGTAGCGGGCTTGAGATGTCAGCTTACTGAGTAGCGGTCCGGATAACCAACGTTTAAGCGACGGATAAATCGGAATTTGCATAAGAAATTATATTGAAAGTATATGGTGCTAATGCGTTAACATTTCGTTAAGTATTAACGAATCCTCAATTAGTATGAGCCTTGGTATACTAAAATGCACATATACCAATAGCATTTATACTCTTCCCACACCGAGAGCAAAATTTCGATTGTACTTTTGTTTAAAAAGTGAATACTGTATATACTTACGTTGCCATTATCATAACAAGAAATTAATCCTCCCAAGGCATAGGAAAGTAGCGGAAGCCCTGAGATCATCTATTTTTACCCTTTTATTTCACATTTTAATCCCCCGTCCTCAATTTTTAAAAAGAAAATTGATTTTCTCGAACGTAGTATTTAGAAAGTGTAAAAGAGCTCTATCTTCTTTCGTTTCTCATCATTTCCGATGGAATGATATATAACAGGGGTGGGCACGCTTGAGATCAATAAGAGCCACATTCCGGATTTTCATATATTATAAAGAGCCACATTTCGGTTTTTCTTATATTATAAAGAGCCACAATATAATTACATAGTATTAAATACACAATCTCAAATAGCAAAAAATTAGTTACTTAGTCAATTTAATAAGATTCAGTGAAAAAGTTTCTGAAAAAAACAGGTTTAAAGTTTCAATGGGAGCCACACTTAACTCAACAAAGAGCCGTAGGCGGCTCTCTGAAGCTCATTTGCCCACGTCTGATATAAAACATGATATATTTTTCCATACTTCTAAAGACCAAGTAACTGCCACCCCCACAACTCGACCCCATTAGGGCAATTTGGCCCAAACTTCATAGTAATGGAGATCTTACTTAAAGGAATCTGCATATCAAAATTTCTCTCCATTATATGCATAAATACAAGTAGACCTTTTGGTCCCCTCTAATTTCCACCCCCGAAACTCTGGCCCCAGTGGGCCAACCAAAAGCAAACTAAACAGTAAAGATAGTAAGCTACCTTCCGAGTTTCAACCTTCTACCTCAAAAAATGTGGAAATAATGAAGGGGACGGACAGACGGACTTGGGGAAACCAATAAGTAGCTAGTTTCATTTCTTCCGCTACTTAATAATGTAAAATAAATAATTCCGAATGCAGAATGTTCATTTCCTTTAGAATCCAAAGGAATAATTATTTGATGAAAAATAGGAAAGAAAATAATTTTTCTTTTTCATCAATAATTTGAACAGCTGAGGTATGGCATAGGATAAAACCCTCAGAGACCATTCATAAGTTATTCAATAATTGTTTTCTCTTATTTCTGTACATAATTGTAATAGATGGAATAAATTTCACAGAGAATTATTATTTTCATTTTATATTCTTCATTTCCTGCACACAACACCATGATAAATAAGATTGTAATAAACCGAATGTTTATACTTCATATTGTGATTTCGCTATTTCAAGTTTTTACCTCAACACCACTTCAATTCGCTTCAAGCATGGCGTCGTTATTTCCACTCTAATTATATTAATCTCGTTGATTCAAGCTGATTCAAGCAGCCATATTCAAGTCGCAACGAAACCAAAGCAAGCAGGATGAATTGAAAATATATCTAGCAATCTTTCAATCATATATACGATTTCTATAAATTCGACGTAATAATTTTAGTGTACTCCAATATAATTTTTCGGCTTAAATTGGTGTAAATGCAACTACGCGCATCGAAAGCCATTTTAAAAATAGTCGGATCGACGAATTCGTTTGTTTTCGTCACTCTGACGACTGCACGATTTCGTCGCTTGGTAGTCTCCTTTGTCGCTTTCGTCGCACTAAACAAACACACCCCATGATTTACATTTATTAAAAAAAATTGTATTTATAATTCAGATTATAATTTAATATGATAGTTTAAATATTTAGATGGAAATATAGATTATAATATTTTTTAAACTTTAATTAAAAGTAGTAGTAGTTAAATTTTCAGATGATAATTCAGACCATAAAAAATTAAAAATATTAATTTAAAATAATTTTGAAGATATGAATAATGGTAAACGTTTTTATTAAGCTAAAATTTTTTAACGCTCATGGAATTATGGTTAGTTTATTAGCGATGAAATTTCAATAGAAAGTTATTAAATAAATATCATAGATGTATAATTAAAACCCAGCTCGGTGGCTGAGAACGTTAAGATGTCGCTTTCTACATCTGCGAATCGCAGGTTCTAATCCGTCTGAGGGCGTAGATGTTTGTGCTTTCCCCTTTACTGACAAATTTGGTAGACCAAGCAAAACCTCGGTAAGTTGATCTTTTTCTAGGGTAAATTTCAAATAAACCCAATGTTAATTTAACATCCGTAAAAATACCCACCAGTGTTACCTATATTGCATTCCAGATTATTTATTGTCCTAAAATTGAAAATGAACGAACGAATGCTGTACATTAACACCATTTAATGACATTATTGGAAAGAATGGAAGGGAAAAATTAAGACTTGTTGGGTCGATCTAGGGAACCATGGTAGAGCAGACACATACTAGGAAGTGGGAAATACCGATTTACAGCCTTACCAAAGCCTGATTACAAGGCCAACTTGTAGTCACCCACACAAACTAATTCCTTCCATCCTCCTATTGCTAGTTTTTTCATGGATCCTTAGGTCGAGAAACGGGAATTTTCCATCGTCAATTCTATGGATGGGTTAACATAATAAGATCCAAAAGAAACTGGCCTATATCTTGTTTGTTGTGGTTAAAAAGGGTGATGACGTCAAGGACATAATATCTACGCCATATTATAGGACAGTAACTAAAGTTCATGAAGGCTTGGTTATCAACTTTTCTTATAAAAATAACTACAACAAATGGGCTTATACACGATCTGATAGGTGTGCCATTCGTCATTTTAAAAAATTGGTTGTTGAAAACAAAGATATTGTTGTAGCAGATAACCTTGATGGTGACCATTATGTCGTTGGCTAGGCCTAAGATATAATATCCGACCTCCACAAATTAGGTATATTTAAATTATCTTATGAATTTTCTGATAAACGATATTACGGTCAGAGCAAACGCAGAATTGGTACAAAAATTAAAGAACATCTAGCTTGTATTAGGAACAACTGTGCTAATTCAAGTTTTGCTCAATATATTTTAAAATCTGGCTATAATTCTGATTCCAACTGGTTTTATAAAATATTTCGTTTCATGGATAATCCTAGAATGTTTAATTTTTTTGGAATCTGTTGAATTTGTAAAAAGCGTAATCAGTGAACTTTTATACTTAGATAGTGGTACAAGGAACGTCTCACCTGTCAGATTGGACAGAAATATTTAATATAAAACTTATGTTCTTTGAATCATATACAGGATTTTCATGATGTAATGCCGACTAGAAAGCAATTACAAATTTTGCATCTAAGGCGATAATGCTTACGGCGAGAAATGAAACCATTTTTTCTGAGTAGAAATTGAGACGGGAGATATGACAATTGGATTATGGATACTACGATTTCGGTTGCGAGTGAGACGATGGATAAGAGACGAAGATAACAATTGGAGTTGGCTAGGTGATGGATCAATCGGAATTCAGATTTATGACGGGAATTAACTAGTGGGGAACTTAAGGTCGCGACCAATTAGGATTTGAAGGATACTAAGATGTTGAAATTGGGATGGGAAGAAGACATGTGGATAACATTGGATAATGCAGTAGGTATATGTTAAGCGTACATAATTCAAAGAGAACAGGAGTGTTCATTTGTCTTTTTCGGGCTTAGACTATAGTTTATAATCAGGCTGGTTGAATATTTTGAAGTCTACGATTGGATTCGTTTACAATGAACAAATACATGCGTTGACCTTCTACGCCGTATACGGCTTTCTTGTTTTGTTACTGTTGATTTGATTACCATTTGTTTTAGATTTATTGTAAATTATTTCTGCCATTTCATATATTCACACATTTATTTTAAAATCACCTTACCCCGTAGCTGTAAAATCACTTACACCGTAACTGTAAAAATTCTTATGATGAATTTCTTTTTATTTTGCTAATTATAGTACAAGTATTAGAAATTTCCTTATATAAATCGGTTAACATTCAAAAAAGATGAATTTATAGAATCAGTTCACATTTTTTCTATCAGAAAATCTTAATCCATTTAGAGGTGACTGGATTTGGTTGGTTTCCTGAATCTCATGGCTGATCTCCACCGGTCTGTTGTTCTCCACCGGTCTGCTGATCTCCACCTGTCTGCTGATCTCCACCTGTCTGCTGATCTCCACCGGTTTGTTGATCTCCGCCAGTCTGCTGATCTCCACCGCTCTGTTGATCTCCACCTGTCTGTTCCGCGGCTGTGCAGCAACGGAGTCTGAAAAATCCTCGCGCTTCTTGACAGCAAATTTGACCATTTCTGCAGCCTCGATCGTTCATACAAACTCCAACAGGCATGTTCATAAAACCTGCTCTTTGACATCTGAAGTCTGCAGGGCAACCAGTATTTTGTGCACCTGTAAACAACAAATATGATAAGTTGTATAGGTTATAAATATAACTTTTAAAGCATATCAACATCAATTTAAAAAAAGTTTGAAAAATTGTTTTCTTTCTGAAATGCGTAAAACGTATATTTTTGAGTAGCATAAAGAATTCCTTAGTAATAATTTGTAAACTAATGTACAAAACCATAGTATCTAAAATGATTTAAGGAGTTGTGATAACAAAACAGATGCTTCATTGAAAAATATATACTGAAACACTGTTACTGCATGGCCGTAATAATCAGCTTAGGATATAAGGAGTCTATTAATCAAATGTGGAAGAGTCACCTGGAGACTCAAGCACAACTTAATAGAACTCGTATTAACTGAATATTCAATATAAACTTTGGATTGTTGTTGACAATATCATATAGGCTTTTACTATATTTCGTAAAAGACCAAAATACTCATTGCATATATAAAGAGCAAGAAAGTTTTCACATTTTTTAAAATAAACAAATACCTTCTAACACCAAAAAACTAAATCATTTATATTCAAAGTTTGATAAATGAATAAAATATAAAAGAAAAACCTCCTTCGTATATTTAACTCATTATACGTTTCATCAATTCTTGACTGATTAGTTGCCTGTATCGAATACTTCAATAATAATATAATTTCAAAAGTTGTTAATCTATCTATAAATAGGATGCGCATTAAAAAGTTCAATAACATGTAAGCATTAAAATCGCTATATTGAAGATAATGTTCCTGTTTCAAAGGCTTAGCCCAGTTACAATCTTTTTTAGTAAGAGAATTTAAATTTTTATCAACCACTATCGATCTACATATGTTTAAAGCATCTTTAAAATATTTATGTTATTTGTTCTAGATATATACAAGATCTGGAATGAAGCTCATTTGACTTTAATTGCATGAAGAAATGTTATAAGGAAAATGATAATTAAAATTTTAAACGCATAATAAACTGCAACGAATCAACTGAATTATCAGTAAGGGAAAACATCAATGAACCACTGTTTTTAAATTATCCGTCCTGATATAGCTAACGACAGTCAAGTGAATTAATTACAGAATTACCAATAAGACCACACAATGCCACGACGACCAGCAGAGCAATACCGAAATGAGACATGTTTCAATTTTATCTGTATCTGTAAATACACAAATGGATAATTATAATTTATGAAAACCGCATCTCTAATTATATTTAAATGTTATGACTTCTTACCAGCAGAAACTTTGGGTTTCACGTCAGAAGAGAAACAGGACGAATGTACTGTTACAGTTATAGGAAGCCCTTTTATATGAACGACTTACAAATGCTGCATATTATTGCACAATAGTGGATAATTAAAATCAAACATTTCCAAAGAGATTCCGAGTCTTCGGAAGCTTAACTTGACGCTTACTTACCTTAATCCAACACGGAAGTTACAGTTTGCAATATTATTCTATTGAACTTGTGCAGAACAAATTGTAATATGCTTCTGTGTTTAATCCTGACATAATAATAATAAAAGGTTTAATCATTCACTAGCATATGCATGGTAAAAGGTTTAGTACGTAAGTGAATTTATTTAACGGATTAAAATGTGAGTATTAATATTATCCACCTTTCTTAAATTCTGTTTGCTATTGCGACATTTGTGAAGTGCGATTCGATGAAGTTGAAATTAGCTGTCTTATGAGACTGAAAAGATAATTTCTAGCTGACAGTCGAGATGAAAGAGTTTTTAGAACGTTTAAATTAAAAAAAGTATTAATTTAATGACGTAGAATAACTGTGGAATAAATTTAGTCCTATGTATATGGCTTAGGGTAAAAAGTGACATTTTTATCAAGGAACGCTTCAATGGAATTTTTTTTTTTTTTAATTTTAATAGATGATGAATTTATGGTTCCAAATTTCTACCGTTTTTAAGCGTCTGGTAATATTTTTACAAGCTGTTTTCAATCAAAATAAATTAAGATAACAAATCACTTAATTAATAATAAAAAAAAAGTGTTGTCATTAAAAAGTTTATAAAATTACTTTCTTTATCTGCCTGAGATATAATTTATTTGGTTTTTGGTTCATTTTTTTACTTTAATAAATAATTACTTGAAACATTGAATGTAAATTTTTATAAGTACATGTAGTATAATTATAGTGGCTAGAAGAATAGTGTGGCAGCGAGCGTTCAAATCTGATTCCTCGAATGATGATACCGCTAGATGGCAGCTACATCAACTTAGTAGCTAAACATCCAGAGCTTTACATCGATAAGGCTCCATTAATTTCGTTGTAAAATTTATAAATTTGATTTATTATTTCATTTTCATTCCAGAACAGTAAATAATATACCATTTTAATAATATTTCGACCCTCCCCCTTTTTAATTTTAATTTAGAGATGATTTTGCAGTATTTTTTTAAAATTTCAAATGATTTTATTCTTTTTCAGTTATCATATAGAGAAAAACACGACTGTTTCACACCGAGTTATTTTCTTTAGTTAAGTTTTTTTATTTCTTCATCTGATTTTAGTTTTGCAATAAAATAGCAGCCCTTCCCTTCTTACTGTTGCATTTTAAAATTTCAAGAACCACTTTTCTATCTATATTTCTCATTTATTTTTTTCTTTATGTAAAATCTAAGAAAATCAGAATAATTTTTAAAAACTTCTCATTTTTTAATAATGAAATGCAATCAAAACAACTTTAAATACAAATTTATTATATATCTTCCTGTTTTTAAAGTAATAAGAAATTTTTTTTCAAAACTATTAACCTAAAATACCTGATATTTAATATTTTATCATCACATAAAAAAGTAATTTGGTTGTTATTCATGTGATAAATGAATTTTATATGAAAAAGATATTCTCTTTTTATATCCATATATTTTTCAATATTGTGCATTTCACATATGAGGCCTTCATGAGGGGCGAACGCATCATAAGTTGAATTCTTTTCCTCCTGAAACATCTGTGAAAATTCAGTTTCTATCATTTGTTAGGTGGCCAGCTGTGTACAGCATTACATGATTAGTTTTTATGTTTATATTTTTTTAGATTTAATTTTATAGATCTATGTTTAATGCTTAATTACTCAAAATTTAATTCTCCTGACTCGGAAGAGCTCATATTCCATGCTTTCTTTATCTTATTAGGGATGGATACCTTCGTCCATCTGCGATCTTATATTTCAACTTATTTAAAACAGCAGATTTTTTTCATTTATTGTAACGTTAAAGAGTATCCTCAATTACTGTGGAAGACAATTACCTAAAATATACTAAATTTATATAAATAAAATTAACTCGCCCGTAATATATTTGAAAAACACCTCATTCATCGTAAGATTTCCATCTCGTAACTCGCATCTATGTCAATTGCAGCGCCACCGCTACTATCATCAAATCGGGAATCAACCACGTAGCATTGCGAGTAGTAGCCGTTGCTACACTATTCTTCTAGCCACTATAGTATAATGCCACAATCCCTGGAGCAACTATCTGATCTGTTTCGCTACAAGTCCGCAGATAACAGAACCTGTATTGAAATTGTTTCAAAATTAGTGGATATTTCAGTATTATTTTTCAAACAAGAATAGCCATTATTTATTATTTAAAGACTGATAATACAAGATCAAACGGAACAGTTCGGAAATTGAATTCACTTCTACGAGGGGAAGTCAGTAAGTAAGTTATAAGTGGATATAGAAATGAAACAAATAAGAATACTGACTTGAAAACTACTTTGTTTCCCCACATGATCTCCGCGTACAATGAGGCACTTGTCCCATCGTTTCAGAAGCCCCTGAAATCCAGCAGCATAAAATTTTTGGGCTACTGTCTGAACCAAGCGGTGAATTCCATTTGTACTGCTTGGAGCCGTAAAAATGGAAATCGCTTGGAACAAGGTACCGGCTATACAGAGGATGCTTGAGAACTTCCCAATTGAACTTTCGCAGCAACATGAGGACGCGGGTTGTCATGCAAAAACAACATGCGCCTTTGATGAGGAGTTCTAGTCGGTTCTGTCGAATGACATTACATGAGGATGTTGCATTAGGAATCAGCATTTACTCTTTATTCTCGCTGCTCGAATGTGATAATCTATATGGCTTAGTGATCCCAGAAGACAGCGAGCATCTCTTTTCCAGCCATGAAGCTGTACAAAGGGAATTTACTTCCTGGTTCAGACAGTAGTCCAAAGAAATTTATGCTGCTGGTTATGAGGGGCTTGTGAACCGACGGGACAAGTGCCATATTACACAAGTAAATTGTGTGCAGAAAAGTTCAGTCAGAAAATAACTGCGGAAGTCTGATAATGGCAGCATCATTAAATATGAATTATGAATTATTAATTACTAGCTGATATGCCTGACGTTGCTCGAGCTGTTTGTTTGATGAAATTGTGCAGTGTCTGAATTTGAATATAAATGAAAAATCCCTAATAAAGTATATTCACTTTGGAAAAACGAAAAGAAGTCTTTAAGTACCTGCTGTAACAAAGCATTGCGACAGATGTGAGTTCAGAAGCCAATAGTAGACGATCCCTGCTAGAAAATAATGTAGGCTGTAATCTGACTCCATCTGTTGACAATATGCAGCGGATTGTCAACTTGTTAGAGGAGCAAATGATAGACAGGAAGCCGCGTAGGCGGAAAGCATGCTGGCGGCGCAGAAAGGTGCGCAAAAGGTTAGTGCGTGAGCGGGAGATTCGAAATGGGAGAGCGATTCCGAGAACGGCGAGAGAGAGTCGGATATTTCGAGTCCAGAGCAAAATTCGACTGGAATACCGACCGTGGCCGTCTCTCCGAGCGAAGCCCGGAATACGAGGAACGTAAACGTGGCTACAGACACTAAATTTTGAAACCCGCCATGTTCGCCAGCGAAAATTGAACTACACTGGCGGAAAAAAAAATCCCAACACCCGAAGGACTTGTGCTAGATGAATAAAATTTGGACAGTATATTCAGCTATGGTATTTATTCAATTGATTCAAGTTTCAAGGTTACAATTTATAGGGGGCGCCACCAGCGCCACCCTGTACATGGTGAAAAGCACGGACTTTAGTACCCGCTGTAGTCGCCACGCTTGTCTATGCAGGCCTGCACACGTGCATGCATACGGTCGTAGAGATGCCGAATGCCATTTTCTGGTATGGCATTCCATGCCTGTTGTATCTGGATGGTCAGATCAGCGACAGTTGTTGCTGGTGGTGGAAGAGCCCTGACATGGCGTCCGACCATGTCCCAGACGTTCTCGATGGGCGACAGATCTGGCCATGGTAGGATGTGGCCACCCTGAAGGGCACGTTGGGTTGCAGCAGCTGTGTGGGGTCGAGTGTTATCCTGTTGGAACAGCCCCCCTGGCGTACTAGCCATGAATGACAGCACAATGGGTTCAACAACCATCCGAATGTAAACATCTGCCGTCATGGTGACTGGGATAACCACCAGGGGTCCTGCTGTCGTAGGAAATCCCTTCCCATACCATAACGCCAGGGGTGGGGCCAGTATGCCGACGACGGATACAGCTCGGTAACAGGACTTCCCCTCTCCTCCTCCTGACCCTTGTGCGACCATCACTTTGACTTAGACAGAAACGACTTTCATCGGTGAAGACCACAGACCTCCATTTTGTCCTCCAAGTCGCTCTGACTTGACACCACTGAAGAGGTGCTGCACGGTGTTGAGGGGTAAGAGGCAAACATGCCACAGGGCGCCTGGAGTGAAGGTTCCTGGCCAGGAGACGGTTCCGAATTGTGCGTGGAGTGACGTTGGGTGCCACAGCAGCCCGAATGTCCGCTGCAGGTGCTGTCCAATTTGCCACAGCCATCCTACAGATGCGCCGGTCAACCTTGTCTCCAGTGGCCGGGGGTCGTCCAGATCCTGGTCTCCTGGTAATCCTGCCTTCCCTGGACCTTTGCTGCCAACAGTTGTACGCAGTGGCAACGTCTCGTCCCATGCGTTCTGCAATAGCACGGAACGAAACTCCACACTCTCGAAGGCCCACTACACGTCCTCGTTCGAATTGGGTTAGCTGCCCATATTCGCGTCGCAGTGGCCTTCGAGGCATGTTTTACTCTATCACACACGTCCACAAGTGTCTGAAGTGACACAGACGCGCGTTTGATCTCCTTTATATCTGTCATTGGAATGTCTCATTTGCATGTACAGGGTGGTGCTGGTGGCGCCCCCTATAAGTTGTAACCTTGAAACTTGAATCAACTGAATAAATATCATAGCTGAATATACTGTCCAAATTTCATTCATTCAACACAAGTCCTTCGTGGTGTTGGGATTTTTTTCCGCCAGTGTATGTGTGAAAGCGACGGCTACAAGTAATTGTGTATTTCCTCGAGTTTTCTCAGCAGGTTCGTCAAGCGGGCTCGTATCTCCGACGGGGCCAAGCAGTAGAACAACGGAACAGAGCGTTTTCGATGACAACTCCAGCGTTAGAAGCCAGCGTTTCATCAACGCCATTTCTCTAGAAGTTCAACAGTTCCTACTAGCAAGCCAGACCGCCGAGCGTCCGTGTTTCTTCACTTCAACTGCCAGGACTATTGTAATTTTATCGGACGTCATTCTTCAAGACTGCCGCATTCTTCAACCAATTCTCATGGACGGAGAATTGCCATTCAACGCCCGAGTGTCGGATATTTTTCCCTGGACCCTGCCAGCCTACTTAAGTGAAAGTCTCGGATATTTTTCCCTGGACCCTTTCGTTTCATTTTGGTGCTCAAACCTTTCTTGCTCTCGAATGCTAAATAAAGAAATTTTTCTCTTCGAGCTCAGCTCAGCGCGTTACAGGAAATTATTCTTCTAGTTACTAAAGTGCCTAGAAATGTAATAATTGTTTCGCTAGTTTGTAGTGCGCGTTATGAGACATTTAGAGGAGTTATTTAGTATGAATCTATATTAGATTTATGAGTTACTATTTCCACTAGTTCCGTTAAGTGCGCGTTGCGGTAAAGCGAAGGTGGCTTAATATTAATTTTATCTTTTCCTCTTTCAGCTTTCCTTAAATGCAATCCAGATGTAAACGCTAAGCGTCGCCACTTCCCTTGTTATTCGTGGTACGTTTCTTGCGTCGGTGTCTACGATTCGGGAAGCCATTGTAGACGTCAGTTCTTATTGTAACTCATTTACTATTTGTATTAATGATAATTTTTGGCAAATCTAAGCAGCTTTATTTCAGCTGTCTGTCAAATTGCCACTACGCCCTCGATCGGCTTTAGTGTCTTGGTACTTAATGTTGTCTGTAATTTATATTACAATTAATTTATGGATTAACGCTGTAATTGAAGTTTATAATTACTCGTACGATTATCTACGTGTTAGTAGATGTCATTCAAGACATTATTTAAAAGAATTGACCTCAACTGTAATTCCAGTTAGTGTAATAGAATAAAAGTCTTTTTATTATCAACTAAAAGGTATACTCTGTGTCTTTTTCACTTTCTCTTAATCTTCCAATGCACAAGTGAATTAATACGTGACACCTGAAATGGAATTTTGTGTCCAATTGGGTTCGCCCAGTAATATTCGACATTGCATCCTTAACGTTTTAGAATATCAAAGAAAGGATATGAGAATTGAATTATTTCTGTCTATATTAAAAATACTTCATAGATGGATTGAGAGAATTGAGGAACTCTGTTTAAAGCGTCATCAGCAT
>JAHWFO010023615.1:0-11726 GCA_023313115.1 Rhysida immarginata
TGAGGAAGAAGAAGGCGGAGGCGGAAAAGAAGGAGGAGGAGGAGGAGAAGAAGCGACAGCCTTCGATCGATGGGTGCAGCAACGAGTATTTGTTCGGATGCAGTCGTTGAATCAATTATAAGGAGACGAGAGAGTCCTGTTCGGAGCTGCTCGTGCAAGAACTTAAATATGAATGGGAAAAGAAGTCATCAAGCCCGGCGGAAATTTTTTCGATAAACCAAATATTAAAATTAAAGTTCTGCCTCTGCCATTCATTTCACTTTGATCTACACTCAGGTGCAAGGGATTTCACAGAACTCTTATGAAGTTGCAAAAAAGTTAAATAAAAAGATACGGTCAAATCCAAAATTCTTGAAAAGTTTTTTTATGTTAATTACAAGAAATCTATCAGAACTTGAGAAAACAGTCACCTTGCCAAAAAATTAGAATAACTGCATTTTATGTTTTAGTTGAGTGGAGCAGCTGCTACATAGCAATACAATGAACAAACAAACAGTAATGAAATCAAATGCAAGACAATAAATATTAAGTGATACAAATGGTAGCGAGGCCAATAGCATTCACATAAACAAGATGATGAAAGGTGATGCGAGGAATCTGACACCATGTCTGATGAATAGCATTGTCCAGTTGTGTGAGATTTGAAGGTTGTGGAACCAACTGCCTGATACGAGCACCGTGGCATGGCGCGATGTCTTGTTGGAAGAAGGCATCTCCATTGGGATACGCCATCAACATGATTGGATGTGCACGAATTAAAGGGGCCAAATCATTCCAGGAATACATGCCCCCAACAGCTTGAAGGGTTGTACTCATACATGTGGGATCCATACTTTCATGCTGTTTCCGCCAAATTCTCACTCTGCCATTTGCATGATGCAACTGGAAACATGTTTCATCGGATCACATGACTTTTTTCCAATGCTCGACTGTCCAATCCTTGTGTTCCTGTACGGATTGAAGACGTTTTATCTTGTTAAGGTGTTCGAATAGGCCTTTGGCTTCCAGCGATCATATGAGAGGATCACTGATTAAGATCTGCAGTAATTTGATGCACTGTTGCCCTTCTGTTCTCTTGTAACCAGTCGTTGACGGCCACAACTCGCACTTTCAAACCTAGTTTTCCGGCTGACAGTCCAGTTTTTAAACACTTTAACAACAACAGTTGTTCTTGAACTTTAACGAATGCAGCTGTTTTGATAATACTCGCTCCATGGATCCGAGTGCCAACAATTTTCCCACGTTCAATAGCCATTAAATCGTGTTTTTACCCATATCTTCAGAAACAATTCAATTCTACTGTAATAGTAAACTACCTGCCGTCTAGCAATTCAACCCGAAATCAAAGCCCATTTGCCTACAAACGTCAGGTGGTCATAATAATCTGGCCACTCAGTGTATAGTGCTTGATATAAAAAAATAACTTTTTAAAAACTTTTTCAATGTTAAGAGTTAATTTTAATGCCTTTTTAATGCTGAATCAGTATTGGGCCTTAGTTTTTTTTTTCTATCATCCACAGATTTGTTGTTTTTCACTGAAACATTTTTACATTTTTCAGAGTTTGGGACCTGATAAATTTCCTTGTGGCCCACAAATACGGATATATTAACATTGCAACCCCTAATTCTAAAATTCTAAAAGCAGATTCGCATACAGCACACTATAAACCACAAGAATATGGAAAAAATCTTTTTCATCATTGGCCAGTTTAATTTATAACAATAGGTTTTAATGAGTCATGCTTGGGGGCATTACGTATCATGCTAGTGGGTGACGTCATCGCATTAAATTAGACACATTCACTACAGAGTGTCCCAAATTGATGTTTATACTCTTTGAAACGTTATAGCTCAGCAACGAAATGAGACAGAAATATAAGATTTGATGTGTATGATCCAGACAGCGCTGGAAAAGCTTAGCAACACGTTCATTTCGAGACTTAACTGCATATATTGGAACTCATGATTCCACGTCTTAATAATGTCTTCGAGAATGGAAATGAGGTTTACTTCCAACAAGACGAGGATCCACCTCACTTTTATGTCGATGCGAGAACTTTCCTCGATCACACATTCAATCACAGATGGATAGGACGAAGAGGAACTGCTATGGAATTCCCGCCTCGATCTCCCGATTTAACCCCTCTCGATTCTACCTTTGAGGAACTTTAAAGAACACGGGGGAGTGCACTGTGGCGGAAGGTGGACATTTTGAACATGTACGGGCTTAAGGAATTTTAAGGAGTAAAATACAACAAACCTTATATTTCTATCTCATTCCGTTGCTGAGTTATAACGTTTCAAAGAGTGTATACATCAATTTGGGACACCCTGTATGTGAAATAGACTTCGTTAAATAGAATAAATACCTTAAGACTGTATATGGGAAGACTTACCAACAGGAGACACAAAACAAACCGCTTTTCCATACAGAATATAATATTCATTAACGCATATTTCGGTTGCTACGCGGCCTTCTTTCAACATGACTCCAGTTTATATGGTACCATTACAACATGTACCATTTAACTCATTTTAATTAACCTTAATTTTACATCATATTCATTCATAAAACTCATCCCAAGCTGTTTAATATATTTACATGCCATTTATAAATGTCATATTGTTACGATTACAACACGTAAAATTAAACCAATTTTGACCAATTTTAAGAACCAGCTGGCTAGATTACATGGAAACTCTGGGTTCAAGTCGCTTGGGGACATGCGCCTGATGGCGGAAGATCGCGAGGGCTGGAGATTCTCCATTTGGCTGCTGCCCCCGCGACCCTAAAGAATAAGCGGGTTTGAGAAGTAAGTAAGTATGTACACTTTATTGCAAGTTTTTTGATATATTATATGCCTTATCTTAGCATCATAAATTAATATGTTACATGCCATTACAACTCGTAGCTTTGAACCAAATTTGAGGGATTTTGACCAACAAGGAAGAATATCACATGACTTAATTTAATTCACAAGCCACCACGTCTCATCACTTAATTCTCTGTCTTAGCTGTCGAATGAACGGCAAAAAATGAAATGAATTGGTCAATTGCTCAATGAATAGGCCATTTCTGCTGGAACTGTATAGTGAAATCGTAGCCCCATCTGTTATTTGTGACCTTTTGAACCGACAGTAGTTCACCGATTTGTTTTTCCAATAACGCATTCAGGCTGCCGTTTAGCCTAAATTGTCGAAAGACGAAAACGGAAGTCAAAAATTCGACAGACAGAAGGACGCACATAGTGAAAACATAAGGACCTATCGGTATTATTAAATAAACAAAAAGTTAATCCTCCCGAGAAAGGTATAGGAAAGTAGCGGAAGCCCTGGGATCATCTATTTTTACCCTTTTATTTCACTTTTTAAACCCGTACTCCCAATTTTTTAAATCGAAAAATTGATTTTCTCGAACGTAGCATTTAGATAGTGCAAGAGAGCTCTATCTTCTTTCGTTTTTCATCATTTCCGATCGAATGATATCTGACATGCCATATATTGCCATAGTTATACAGAGGCCAAATAACTGCCACCCCCACAATTCCGACCCCATTGGGACAATTTGGCCCAAACTTCATAGTAATGTTGATCTTGCTTAGAGGAATCTGCATACCGAATTTCCGACCCTAGTGGGCCAATCAAAACCAAAGTAAATAGTAAAGGTGTAGATATCCATAGTAAGCTACATTCCGAATTTCAACCTTCTACCTCAAAAAAATGCGGAAATTATGAAGGGGACGGACGGACGGACGGACGGACAGACAGACAGACGGACATTGTGAAAACATTAAGTATCTCCATTCTTCCGCTACTTAATAAATAAATAAATAAATAAATAAATGAAAATCACCCTTATTTCTTTATTATTTAAATGTTTGGAGAGATACAGGAAATTATTTTTAAACAAATAAGAGAATACAACTTCCAGGACGTGTAGCTGCTCAAGCTTTTGCTGAAAAAGTGAAGGTATTTTCCCTCATGAGCCAATAACTGGAGAAAATTTATACTTCATATGGTGTTTCTAATGTAGTAACTTTCCTTTAGAGAAGCTATGGATAGTGTTTATCTAAACATATTAGAAAATTTTAAAGATCCCAACTGATTGTGTGATCAAACTGATACTGTCAATATGAACAATCACATTCAGGACATGATTCCACACTCTGTGACTGAATACAGAGTGAGTCAAGAGTCGCAGTACACCCTGTTTTTTCGAAAACCTTGCAGGAATTGGGAAATCTAAATATTCCAGTAAGGTATGGGTGAAGTGGTTTATCCTATACGGTATGTACCGAACATGGCCGCTATCTTGAAATCGGCGATCTTGAATCTAAGTACATTTTGTTTAATGGAAAGGGGGTCGTGTGATATATCAAACAACATCAGCATTTCTGACAATTTCATTCCTCTAAACAGATTTGAAGTAGCTGATATGGTTCAAAAGTTACAACACATTTTGTTTGGAATTACAGGCTGGACTGTTCTCCATAAAGGACAGTCAATTAATGTGTTCAACATGGTTTCCCTCTTGGTCGAGGCACATTTGAAGGCGCTGAATCCAATCGTCATGCACTCGCATAAGGATTTCCGAAAAAATGCTTGCACACGCTTCTTCAATGCGTTGCTGGAGATAGTGTCTGTTTCTGATTTTCTCTGCATACACGAGTTGCTTTAAATGACCCCACAGATAAAAGTCAAGTGGTGTGAGATCAGATGAACTGGGTGGCCGTTCCACAGAACCACGTCGGCCAATCCAATGACCAGGAAATTGAACACCTAACCACTGAGCAAGATACTTTGTGCAAAAGAGGGATCTTGTCGATGTTGCTCTAGGGCCCACGTGCAAAACTGCATACATCCGTCTGGATCATCTTCTGCTAGGTGCTGGAGTATCTGAATCTTGAATGGATGCCATTGATGAGCATGGAGGATTCGTACGATCAATGACTGGCTGATTCCACATTCTGCTGATAAACGTCGTGTGCTGCGTTGTGGGCTCTTGACGAAGGACGCCGAAACCATTGTTGAGGTTGTCTCGTCAGTAGCACTTATTGGACGGCCACTCCGTGCCTTGTCAACCACAGTCAGTTTCTAGGAATTTCTTAACTAAGCACCTGACAGTGTTGTGTGAAATTGGAGGTCTTTCTGGGTGCCGGTTGTTAAAATCTGCAGTTATGAACGGAAACTTCGTTCTCCAGACATCAAAATGACCACCATTCTCAGTAACCTGCTACAAAATGAAACAAAATGTATTTTAACTTATGAACCATAACTGCTACTTCAAACCTGTTTACAGGAATGAAATTGTCAGAAAATGCTAATGTTATTTGATATATCACACGACCCCCTTCTTATTTAAATAAATTAACTAAGATTCAAGATGGCCGATTTCAAGTTGGCGGCCATGTTCGGTACATACCGTAAAAGATGGACTACCTCACCAATACCTTACTGGAATATTCAGATTTCCCAATTTCTGCAAGGTTTTCTGAAAAAACCGGGTGTATGCGACTTTTGACTCATCTGTGAAATATTTTTTAATATAGACAGAAATAATTTTAAAAAGTTAAGGATGCAAGGTCGAATTTTCCAGGCAAACCGAATTGTACACAAAATTGCAGTACGAGCATTTCCAAGAATTCTTTCATTCATCCAAAGTCAATATTTACTGTATTAATTCTAAGACTTTATCATATATTCAAATTGGGATATTGCAAAATTTCATCAAACAAACAGCCCGAGCAACGCCGGGCATACCAGCTCTTTAAATAAGTCTACAGGATGATTCAAAAGTTATGTTAAGGAAGAATATGGTAGATAGATGGAACTAAAACAATTTTTTTTAATAAGCAATGTGTGTCTTTTATCGCTATTCCACTTAATTCATTCCATTTAAATAAATAAAGTTACAGAGATAATTTTTTTTAGAAGACAGCTTGTAATAGGTTGATTTATCTCGCTGTATCTTTAATCTTTACTGTAATTTCGCGTTGTCGAGAAATATATAAATTTCCCAGAAGGCGCAAAAGTTCGCAAAAATCTCATTTGTTATGCTAGTTCATCACGTGGAAATACAATTTCGCTTGGTTCAGAGGTGGTTGTGGTTTCCTGAGCTTTTACGACATTTTCATCTGAGTAATAAATCCCTATGAAAAGCCATAACCATATTTTGTCTGCGCAGAATTAATTTTGATGGTTTATGTGTTAAAAGATATAAAAAGTTGCTGCATTGAATCCTGTTAGAAAAATGAATAGTTACGAAAGATCGGGTAGGCTATGCGTCATTTAATCTCATTTACCAGAAGCTCAACCTGTTGAGCTAACAATAATAAAATAATTAATCAAAATTAACTAATTTAAACTTCTACACAAAATAAACAAATGGTGTTGTACAACTTTCGGGATATGTTTCAGGGACTAAAACAAGCATAAACATGGGGTCGACACGCTTCTTTCTAACGTTATAACGTTATGAAGGCGTCCTGTAGTAGAAAAATAATTGCGACCATTCAAAAACTGGAGACCATTGAGCATTTGCCGCTGAGAACATGTGAATTAGGGGGTGCATGAGATGATCTTGAGAATCGGCGAATATCTGCCAAAAAGATAGCCCAGACACTGGACATCTTCGGGGAATGAGATGTTTGAATAGCGATTAGAAAATGGAACGAGTTGAGGCATCCTAAAGCCGTTGTGGCCCGTTTTGAAGCTGCAAAGGACTTTGCGGCGAGATTAGTGACTGAGGATGAATCCTGGCTCCACATGTGTGATCCAGAAACAAAAGAACAATAAAAGGAATGGCGCCACAGCGGTCTACACAGCGAAGAAGTTCCGTAGCAAGAAATCTGCAAAAAAGATCATGACGTCTGTTTTCAGGGATAAAGACGATATTCTCAGGGTTAACTACCTATCCCAGGGTTCTACTATGCTAACCTTCGGAATCAGATGAAGGTGGCAATCAAGACGAAACCAAGTAGGAAATTGACCAAAGGAATCCTCTTTTTACAGAACAATGCACCTGCGTCGAACGTTGTGGTTGCACTAAATTTCAATTGGTTCACATCCCCCCTACTCACTTGACTTAGCCCCGTCTGACTATTATCTTTCTCAACTTAAAAAAACACCTGAAGGATCATAGTTTTGAGGACATTTCTGACGTCAAACATGGTGCTCAAGGCTTGTTTGAGGAGCAATCAAATACATTTTTGCGCTGATTTGAAAAGCTGCAACAACGCTGTCACAAGGCATCAGTTTCAGGGGAAACGTATGCTGAATTACTGTGTGATTTCATTCCTCTGGCTCTATTCTTTCTGGGCAAAAGCCAAATATTTCTCTGAACCCCTGGTTATACCGTAGAGATAAATCACACAGTTTGCAATTCCTATACGCTCTAACGTTAATTTCATTTATTGCAGGACACTTTCAAACCGTTATAACTATAGAAAGAAGCGTTTCGACCCCATATTCATGTAATATTTTCTGCTTGTTTTGGTCCCTGGAACATATCCCGAAAGTTGTACGGACTATTCAAAAACTCCATGTCTTATATGCAGTGGTTAGAGAAAATAATGGAAACACTGCTATACAGTTGGTTCCTCCCAACTACTTTTCATAATGACAGTGGTGGAGTATATTATTATTATCCTGTGTTTAGTTGAGTGTCCATCCCAGGCGCACCCGTTACATGAGTAACCCAGTTACTTGGAGTATCGAGAGCTGTCCAGATTATTATGACCACCCCATGAATCTTCGTTGGGCCATCTTCTGCCTTCAATACTGCAACGATTCGTCTTCGCATTGACTACACGATATGTTGAAAGATGATGCGAGAAATCTGAAAGCATGCCTGATGAATAGAACTGTCCAGTTGTGTGAGATTTGATGGTTGTGGAGTCAGTTGCCTGATGGCCCTTTCAACTTCGTCCCACAAATGCTAACTTGGTTTGAGATCTGGTGATTGTGGGGGCCACCTAAGCAAGGTAAAATCTCCCTCATGTTCTTGAAACCGCTCCTGCACAAAACAAGCACCGTGGCATGGCGCATTGTCTTGTTGGAAAAAGCCATCTCCATTGGGATACGCTATCAACATGATAGGATGTACTTGAGCAGCAATGATACTTAGCTACAACCTCTGACAATTAAGTTCGGTGAATGATGTCATATTGCGAGTGGATTGCTGGCTTACCTGAAATAGCAATTATTATCCTTCCAATTATCCCTGTCGATGATAATCCACTTTTGGGAATGGCTGTACAAGTCCTGGCAACTCCTGGCGTAGTCGTTTTTAGGGATAGCCTTCACTTGGATTGTAACGTTATGATGGATGTCTGGCCACTTCGGGGGGCGTCTTCCACCTGTTTCCGGCCTCCTCGGAACCGTTTAAACGCACTTCAAATTGATAGCACTTTCTTTGTAAACTGTTGTCAGCATTTCATGAGTCTCTTTCGTTCGCTGATCCATTTTGGGTTTCGACCGCGCACACTATACCTTCACTCTTCAATGTTCTGTTTGAACACGATAAACACATTCGCAGCTCTAATTCTCTCAAATTTGTTTAAACATGTCTCGACTTGTCTGGAGCAGGATACGACGGTGTCTCACTCTTACGACCGTTAGCAATACGACGTCATTCACCGAACTTAATTGTCTGAGGCCATGTAATGGTATTCGGACGTTGTTCCATACGTCTTACATGGCCAAAATCATATCAGGAAGATATGCTCTATACCATAACACTGCTCTCACCAGCAGGGGTTATACTAATACATGTGGGGTCCATGCTTTCATGCAGTTTCCGCCAAATTCTCATTCTACTATATGCATGATGCAACTGGAAACGTGGTTCATAGGACCACATGACTTTTTTCAAAGCTCGAATATCTAATCCTTGTATTCCTGCGCGAATTGGAGATATTTTGTCTTGTTAACTGCAGACAGCAAAGTTGTTCTAACAGGCCTCCGGCTTCCATATCCATACGATGCATTGTACGGCGAACTGTGCGTTCAGAGATCATTTGAAAGGATCCCTGATTAAGATCTGCAGTACTTTGATGCACTGTTGCTCTTCTGTTGTTTTGAACCAGTCTTGCCACTCTACATTCTGCCCAAACATTTGAATAGTCGCTGACAACCACAACTGGCGCGTTCAGACCCAATTTTCCGGCTGACATTCCAGTCTTTAAACAGTTTAACAAGAGCTTCTCCTGAAATCATAACGAATTTGCCTACAAACGTCAGGTAGTCAAAATAATCTGGAAAACATCGTCTACAAAACGCAAGAATAAAAGGGCATTGAAGAGAAGCTCACGGCGACGGAAGTGACAGCTTAATCTGTCTCCATTATAATTTCCATTATAAAAACAGTGTCTTTATAATATTTATATATTTAAAAGCCTCAAATGCCCAGCTATCCCGGGTTCCGGAATGTATACGATTCTGTATTTACAATAAAATTTATTCATAAACTAAATAAACAAACACGCAACAGAATTTTCCTCTTATATAAGATAAACATGTCTTCTCTATCGTTTTAAAAGCAAGCAAATACACACCTACATATATTCCATTATCAGAACCCAGGTTCATGGTAAAACGTGTAAAATGTTATTCAAGTTAAAAGCAAATTCAAACATTCCTAGAAAACCGCGGGCGTTCGTAAATACTTCCCAGAATGCACGCTCAGGAATGCGTTCTAAGAATTTCAATTAAAACTATTTAAAATGAAAAAAAAAAAAACTTTGAAAACAACAAAAAAATGATGAAAACCTACAAATATAAAATACCGGGTGCTTTTAATTAGATTTCCCGACTTCTGCGCTGCGTTATTGCACTGTTAGCGATGAAACGTTTTGTATAGGCTATTGCGAGCACGGGGAAGAGAATTCCAGCGGAAAATTTATTAGTGCATACGACTGCCACCAGGGGAAACAGTGGCACTGCAAGATCATACACAGACGGTAGTAATGCATTACTGGAATACTTTAGAGGGACTAACGAAATCAACTGGTAAAAAGACTTGATCGACCCTTCTATGGGCGCGTCGCTATGCAAGTGTGTCTATGAAAATGATAAGCACCAGACATTCTACACGATGAATTTCGTGCAAACATACGAGAATTGCACGTTGCGTAGCTAGGAGACGATGTGAATTTTCGATAAATGTAATGCATTTGTGAAGTTCGAAGAAGTCATAAACGTAAATTTAACATTTCTACTTCGAATGAAGGTTATCTTTAAGATGTCCCATTTGAGTTCCGTCATTGTGTCCATAATCAGTTTAACAGTGTGTGGTCTGGCATTACCTTGCAGAAAACAAACACCACTAATAAGGAGTCCTGGTCGGTTTTTCTTTATTGCCGGCTTCAGGAACGTCCTGAAAATGTTACTGCAATAGAGTGTATTTATGGTTCGACATTCTTCCAGAAAATCGACATGAATGATATCCTTAATGTCCAATCATACAGTCGCCATCACTTTCGTTGCTAACGGTGTCATCTTGAATTTGTTGGGTCGTGGTGATTCAGTGTGTCGCCACTCCATGCTCGCACGCTTACTTTCAGGAGTATGGTGATAAATCCATGTCTCGTCACTGGTCACAACACGTCTTAGGAAGCTGTCACCTTCCCTGTCATATCGCTGCAGCAGCATGGTAGTTCTGTGATCCTCGGATAATTGCTTAGTGACCCATCTGGTACAGATGTTTTTGAATTTCAGCTTATCGTGGACGATGGTCTCCACACTGCCAGTGCTGATGTATCAGTAGTGAAGCCAATTCTCGGACAATAATCCGCCTGTTGCCCCTTATCAGCTCATTTGTTCGTGCGATGATGCCATCATTGACAGCAGTTGCATAGGGCGAGGTCAAAAAGGCCAACACTGAGTTGGGTCGGTGAAGCAAGGTTTATTGCTACGATTGTTTACGTATTGTTGACTAACGTAGCAACAATGATTTTCTTCACTAGCTCAACTCGGTGTTAGCATTTTTGATCTTGCCCATAGTACGGGAGGATGTTTTCTGTAAGGTGTTTTAAAATGCATGTATGTTCTCAGCATCCATGGCTGCTAGAACACGAAAATGTGCTCTTTTTATCCGCCATGGCGGTAAAATCGTTTTTGTTATTTTGATTTTCTAATTTTTCTTGTTACCAATCACATGGATGTAAAGCTTTTCTTGATGATTAGCTCTCTGTCTACAGAGGTTGGACAAAAATATGAAAACACCTCAGAAAGTGTATGTCTGAAGTAAAATGCAAGTTTTATGCTAATTTGAGTGATGTGCTGCTATCACCCCTATTTAGTATTGGCAATAAACCTTCAGCAAGTAGATAAAAACTTCATTTGTTTCTATGCTGTATTCTATTGAGTTTTTAGTGCAATATGGCTGAACTAACAGAATTCGAACGTGGGCAAATTGTTGGAGCCCGTATGGTGGGTGCTTCTGTAACCAATGTGTCTGAAATGTTTTGTTTTTTTTAAAGAGGCACAGTATCCAAGATTACAACTGCATACATCAGGAGTGGGAAAACCAAGTCTGATAAACATCTGCGTGGACGGAAAAATGTGTTGGATGATCGAGACAAACGAATACTGCGTAAGACTGTGGTGCGTAATAAGAAGACTACAGCTGCAAAAGTTACTGCAGAACTGAATGCTACCCTCACAAACCCTGTCAGCACCAAAACAGTTCGAAGGGAACTCCACAACCAGGGTATTTCTGGACGTGC
>JAHWFO010023620.1:0-11625 GCA_023313115.1 Rhysida immarginata
AACCCACAAATGGTAAAATAAAACAAACAATAAAACACTAGAAAAAAAACAGAAAAAAACTACAAACAAGAACAATAAAAATCCTTAAATTACCTAATTAAACACACAAAAAGAAAAAAATATTCAAAAAAACAAAAAAATTAAAAAAAAGAAAAAGAAATATAAGAAGCAAACTAACCAAAGAGTTGCAAAAAAGGAACTCAAGAAGAGAAATATTACAGTGATGGTAGGAAACAAATTAATTTAATTGTTATCAAGATATTAACATGGCTATAAACTAGGAAGAAACTAATAACCAGTGATATTAATTATTAGTTAATCAAGGTCGGCAACATTCCTGATTCGCCTGATCTTACCATTGGAGTCTTTAATGAAAACAAACCCACTAAAACTCCAAGCGTTGGGTGGTCCAAACCGGGGCTTCGCCTTCCGAAGGAGCTTGTAACGTGATGTAGTTAGGTCTTCCATTATTCCAATTTAAGGCTGTCGGGATTTTAATTTTTTGCGATTTTTTATAACCAAATCACGAAACAAACATGTGGAGAAACGCACCACTAAAGGACGAGGTTTATCAGATAATCGGGTGCCCAAACGATGTGCACAACAATGTCCGTAGAATTAATCGACATCTACATTTTCGGAGAAGAAAGTAGGTAATGTATCTACAAGCACTTCCGCTCTTATTTTATCATTTCCAGTTATATTCGCTTTTATTTTATCATTTCCAGTTATTTGATATAGGCTAGTACTAGTTATATTTTATCATTGGAAATTTTAGAGAGTGTCATAATGGAGAGCAAGATCTCCGAACATGAACACCATTGAGCATGTAGCGGAAAATCGTACATAAAAACGTTTTATTCGCTCTTATTTTATCATTTCGAGTTGTTTGATATACTACTTGCTATATTTTTTCCGTAAAATTTTTGAAGGTGTCATAAGTTTATCATTAGAGAACGTGCTATTGTATCAATTACGACCATTTTCAAAATGGTTCATTCGCGGAACCATATTCATCATTTGCCGAAAACAGTAATTAATAACCGCTTATATTTCATCGTTACGATTTGTTTCATATATTACCTAATATTTCTTACCATTGAAAATTGCTAGGTGCGGTCATGAAAGTGCCATTTGTACACGTGCCATTGAACTGATTTCGATCATCTTTGTGATTGGTTCGTGTCATGAACAATATTAATCGACTGACGAAAAGAGATTTGGAAAATCTTTCATAGCCTTGGAGGAGTTAAGAGTTGCGGACAGACAGACAGACACATTTCCGCATAGTGATAGCATTAAGCACCTTTCGGTACTTAATAACTGATAATATATCGTCGTTACGACTTGTTCGATATATTACGTAATATCTCTTACCATTGAAAATTGCTAGGTGGGGCCATATAGGTACCATTTGTGCACGTGCCATTTAACCAATTTCGTAATTAATTCGTGTCATGAACTAGTTATAGACGAACAGACAGACACACTTTCCTCAAACTGAGAGCATAAAACTCCTTTCGGTACTTAATTAAATGTTTACTAGTAATTGTAAGTTATAAATATTGCACTCTATATATTACTTATTAAAAATAAATTCTAGCATCTTATTAAATGTTAATAATGTTGGAGTGCAGGTTGTTGTGTTATTTTCCTGTACACAAGAGTTGATGCCTGCTTTCACAATCCGTTGCACGGTTGATTTAGATACTGGAACATCTTCAGAATTGGCCACCGCACGCAAAGATGTTGTGGGGTCTTTCATTTTTTTAATAATCGCACTTTTTCGTCGATTAGTCGTCTTCTGATATCTTCCAGGTGTCTTTTTCTGGCCATACTGAGCAGCAGCTTTAAAATAACTAAGTACAGCTTGATGTAACCGACCTATAGCCTTTCCTATATGTCGTGCACTCACTCCAGAAGCTTTCAAAGCATCTATTTGACCCCTATCATAGTCTGACAAGGTGGTGCTACGAGAAATTGTGTTTAAGTTGCTTATTTACAGCCACTTGAAATTTTTTGTGGAGGCAACCATATTAGGTAATCGCTAGTGCCATCTATTGACTGAATAATCACTGCTTTGTTAATTTTTCTGTTCGAAAAACGGCATCAAGGGTACTGTCAACACCTCCTAAAAAGAAAGCCTATGCACTGAAAATTCATGCATTGTTACATCATCATCAAAAGGCATTGTTAATCGTATTTCTACCAATAACAAGCCCTAAATTATGACTTCTTATAACCACGTAACAATGTATGAATTTTCAGTGCATAGGCTTTCTTTCTAGGAGGTGTTGGTACTGTACCTTGTATTAGATAGCGATTTTTCGTCTGTGACGCAAATTTGACGTCAGAGTTAAACAACGTTTATAATCTATTACAGTCGCTACCCAATACAACGTACCGTAAGTGATGCTGGTCCTATACTTATAAGGTAGCTTCATTTCTATTTTTATAAATTCTCATTGTTGTTGTTGTTTGTTTTTCATTATTTTCTTTGGAAACAATAAATAATAGTTTTGAGAATCTGATACAGTGACAATGACTTAATTATTTTATTTTGTTTCTTGCAGACAAGGAAAATATGGGTAGTCCTATACTTATGTGGTGCACTGTACAAGATAAGTATGTCCGTAGAGCACAAGGGGGTGAAACTGATAGCTTTTTCTCTCAAACTAAAATGGAGGCGTTGTGAAGACTGCTTCCTAATGTTTTCTGCATTACAAATTCTGGCATTTCAATGACAGGGCTATAAATAGTAATAAGTAAATGAAATAAAATATTTATGACTGAATTTGATAAAAATAAATTAAATAAATAAAACAATAACTAAAATTTAATTAAAATAAAATAAGAATAGATTATCTGAGGGTAAACAAATGCAATAAATAAATTAAATAAAGTTAATAATTAATTAATAGCACAAAATAAATGACTAAATGAATAAATAAAGTAAAATAATAAAATGCACAAATTAATAAAACATAATCAGTAAAATTTAAATTAAATTTAATCATTGCTTTGAAGACATTGTCGTTACAAAATGCGTCGCGAAAATAAAATTAATTTCACGTAATGCTAAATTGAAAATATCTTTTCTATATATGATTGATTTTACCATTTTGTAGAATGAGCTTTTGCGTAAACGTTTCTGTGTATTATACAGTATTTCAAACACTTTTGTCGAATTCAGTGAGATCTTTTTTTTGTTTCTTGGGCACGGATTCTGGATTTTATTTTTCATGATTGTCCATATAGATTTTTGATTGTATCCAGGTCAGGCGAATTTCCTGACAATTCCAGGACACTTATTTCTCTTTTCCCATTCTTTGGATGAATAATCTGGTACACAATCCTGTTGGAAAATAACATCTTCAGATGAACACATCTTCTCAATAATTGGAGTGACAAAAACTTTCATCACTTCTGTACAAACTTCAGTATGGATCCGGCTCTTCACAATAAACAATTCACCAGCACTGTGACCTTTAAAACATCCCTATACCTTAAGGTTTTAAAGTGTTATACTTCTTGGTTGGCAGTTGAAGGCACTGAATATCTTTTATATCTCTCAAATGGGTTTTGTTGAAAAGTTGTGTGAACACAAAAAAAAAAATTTGCAAGAAATTCATCCAATTGTTTCTTCGAAATTGTACTAAATTGTACTTTCTAACTATCATAATTAAATATGTAAAAATTAGAATTGAACGGTATATAAAAATATTAACCAAACAATATGCAGACAAGAAGTTAAGGCATGCCTGAAGAGTTTTTATATTTTCCTAATAAAGGAAATAATGAATTCCCGAAAGTATACATATCTTTGTATGCATATCTAGACTCTTTGGATGAGTAAACTTCAAAGATAAAATTTAAAACAATGAAGTTGTTTTTTTAAGTACAGTCTACAATAGTTAATTTTCTACTATAACTTAATATTCATTTGTCCTCCGAACATTGCTAAAACTAAAATAAAATATAAAAAAAACAATTTTACCTTCCCCCCTTCATCCATTCTCGTTTTTACTTTAAAAAAATATTTCTGTCTGCTTTAAAAAGTGCATTAAAAGTAACAAGAATGATATTACCGCCAAAGCGGATAAAGGAAGCACATTTTTGTATTATAGCATCATACATGGATATACAGAATTTACCAACATTTTATAACACTTTAGAAAAAATATATAAATATGAATACTAAATTGTAAATCATCATTATATATAAAAATTCAGGCTCAGGTTGCGTCTGTAAATGTTCTAAAAACTTTTGAACCACTTATCCGATTGAGCTCATATTCGTAACATATTTTCGTTAGGTCCAGAGTAAGATTTACATGTCCCCAAAGTAGGCGGAAGGGGTAAAAAAATCATATATGTTGGTTTATGTTTGTTTTTTCACTCAAGAAATGGCGCTAGTTTATTTATCTTTTTTTTTATAGACCTCTCCCTTGAAACCAAAACTGGAGTAATTACGCAGAAGCAAGACAGCAAAAAAAGCCTCCGTTTTCCTCCGGATATGTAGTAGTATTTATTCAATGATTTATAGGTATTCATGGTCATCGAGCTGCATTGTTAAAATGAAGCTAAAGTTTTTAGCTCCCGGTAGGGCGGGAACACTATTGAAAAGTGGCGTTTGCATGTACAATCTGCTTAACTGCGTCTGCAGCGCCACCCTATCGGCAGACAGAAACTTTACTTTCGTATTCAGTTTCAATGAAAATCTCTATCGCAGGTTACGGTCGGCTATCGTGCGATCTATGCGCCACCTAGCGCGATCTGGTTTCCTTAGCTTCTCGAAACAATGGAAAATGGCCGAACCTCGATGACCATGAGTATCTATAGACCGTGGTGTACACATTTCAAGGCATGAAACGGAACTTTTTTGCTGTCCCGTTTCTGCGCAGTTACTCCAATTTTTAGCAATATAGATAAGTTTCAATTTGTAACAATGCATAAAATTCCTGTTATTCACTGTTTTCTTAGAAACTAGAGTTCTTAATAATTGACAGGTTTTTGAAAATCTTTATAAATGATCAGTGAATGGAGATAATGGAGAGTTACCAGACTATTGAGAAAGAGTGTAAAGACGACAGAGGAAGCAGTCCTTTAGCTCCGAGCTGTATTGAGCAAATGGTAATTAAAAGAATCGGCGACTGCTGGACTGCACAAAGAGATGAATGGCCAAGTTTTTGCTACAAGACATCGAGAGAAGAAAGGGATTGCAACAACATCAAGTGTACATATAATGTAAGACTACGTGAGTAAGAAATTATTTAGACTAGCAGTGGCATCTATTGTGAGCCATTAAAATTTTTTTTTTCAAATTTTCATTAAGAATTTTACTGTATTAATTCTAAGCGTTATCATGTGTTTTTTTTTAATATTTCAAAATTTATTCCAAAAAAGAAAATTTCCGAGCCACGCCGGGGTTATCACCTGGCTTATTTGGTAGCACAGCAGATCCAAACATTTCATAAAAATACATTTTGACTATATTCTGTGGGAATGTGTACATTTTGGAGACTGAGATGCTGATAATGCGATGACTGAACGTTCGTTTCCAAGAATTATTTATAATGAGCATAAAGTGAGATGCAGTGAGAGAACATTAATAAGGCGGCGTCTATTGATGAGGCAAATGATTCACGCGTGTCTCCCTTGAGCTCTCTATCAAACATCCAGACGACTGGCAAAAATTTATGTCTGGAAAGGAAAGAGAAAGAACGGGTATTGGCCAGTGAAGCTCTGCAACTAAAACAGAAAAAGCTATATGGGCATTTGAAGCATCTGAACAACTAGAGTTTCGAATAGAGCAAGAGTTTATAAGAGCTTCTACATCAAGGGCAAGAAAAACTTGAGTCTAATGTATCTGGTGATGCTCTGCAGTGGTGATGCAAGACAAGAAGGGTTTACATAAAGTCTCGGTATATCATCTAGAATTCATCTATTTCGTATTTTTCGTAGGATGGATAGTCCCTTTGCTCTGTGTTGTATTGATTAAGTTATTATTTAGCCAATTGGGAGTTATATTTTAATTTTTTGAGATTGTTCTCTTTACCTATAAGTGTAATTATCTCGGGTACCTTTGCTAGTTCTTGATAAAGCCGGGAATAAATGGCGAAACTAGTCGGATACTCTATTCTCTTTTTATTGTGTTGTAAGGTCTCTACCAATTTTATTGATAGAAACAGCGCTAAGGGCTCTTCACTCAATGAATCATTTTCCAATAAAAAGATTAAATTTTTCAAACGAGTTACATATACTTGTCCAGGATCACACTTGAAATCTGTTTTATTATTAAATCTCTAATTCTGTTATAATAATGCCTCTGCTAGTCACTATATAATAAAGTAATGTAAAGAGAGAATTTAAAAAAATAAACGTCAATAACTGAAAGGTTAAATGGAGAGTGAAGTTATTCTTTATATATTTGAACAAATAAAAGTTCTTTAATTTTTAGGCATTCCCACATAATGTTAAAGGAAGTGAGCTGCAATTGCTAAAGCGTTACGTGTAAGCATCTATTATTTTTTTATATTCAATTACTAAAGTGTTTTTACGTTATCATCTACTATCGAAGCAAGCGATTAACCACTACTTATTAGCAATACGTCTCCCAGTAATTAGTTTTCGATACTATTAAGCCTAGCAGCAATATGTTCTTGTTACAAAAAAACCATGGGTGACAATAGGTCTACCAATTCGTAAGGAGTTGGTTTATATATACTTGCCATACTGTATCTTAGCATTGAAAGTGCGCGAAGGTAACATATAGCACCATTAAAACATGTACTACTAAAAAATTTGACTACCATTAATTACTCTTAATTACTCGTGTATTTCACTGATGACCCGTATTTACGAGTTGTTTGATATACAGATATTTACGGGTCAGGACACATTAATATGACCACCTGCTAGTATCCGAAATATCCACCTTGGGCTACAAGCACAGCAGCTAGTCGACGTGGCAGAGAGTCAATAAGTCCTCAGAAGATGGTTGCAAGTATCTGGAACTATTCGTCGATCAGTGCAAACCATAATTCCATCACCGTGCGTGGTAGAGGGTCCAGCTTGCAGACACGGCGATCGAGATGGTCCCACAAATGTTCAATTGGGTTGAGATCCGGGGAGTTTGGTGGCCATGGGAGTAACTTGCATTTATCCTTATTCTCCTCGAACCAGTCGTGGACAATTTTGGCAGTATAGCAGGGAGCATTTTCCTGTTGAAAGGTGCATCACCCTGAGGAAACACTGTCGATATGAAGGGATGTACCTCGTCTGCGACAATCGTCAGGTAACGAACAGCATTCAGTGTACCTTCCAGCGGTATCAGTGGACTCAGACCGTACCACGAATCATCCCCCAAACAGTCACACAACCCCCACCAGCCTGTCGTCTGCCAACGATGGTGTCGGGATGCCTGTTCTCAGATGCTTCCTGGCGAATTCTCTATCGTCCGTCCACTCTGTTCACCAGAACCCGCGAGTCGTCAGAGAAAGCGAATCCTTTGCTACTTGGTCCAATGGCGACAATCCATTGCGAATTGGAGGAGTTTAAGGCTATGCACAGGCGTCAACATGGGTGCTGTTAACATATGCCTGCTTCGGAGCACCAACCTCAAGAGGGATTGTTGCACTATCTAGGTGCTGACACGCTTAGTGGCCCTACTGTTCACTTGCTGTGTCAGTGGCATGCCGACTGGTCTTGGCTAGGCGTTGTAACTGATGCTTGCCAATAGGATCGATGGCCCGTGGGGCATCACAGTTACCTCTGCGGTTGCTCGAAACTGTCTTGTTCGTCCAGTCGCGGTACACCTTCACAACGGCAGCCCTAGAGCAGTTCATAAAGGTGGCCGTTTCTGAAATACTCCCTCGCTTGGCCCGATAGCCAATGATCATTCCCTTTAGAGGGTCCGACAGGTCACTTGCTCAGCCCAAGACAGCGACAAATGCTGTGTTAACGGATGCTACTACACGACTGCTGTTGTCAGCTTTTAATGTTATGCAATAATTTTTCATCTGCATACCATAGGACGTTCCAACATGTTCGAAGAGAGGTGGTCATAATAATGTGTCCCTATCTTGTATTACAAGCCATATCTCAGCAATGAAAGTTCCAATTGCACATTAGGTACCACATGGTACCATTAGCACACGTGCTACTATCATTATTTACATTAATGACAAGTTGGTACGACTTCATATATTACATGCATTATCTTAAAATTGAAAGTTCCAAAGGTACTATAAGATACTATATGGTTCCATTAGGGCACATGCTACTAATCCAATTCCCAATATCATTATTTACAGGTTATATTTACTTATGATAAGTTATTATGAGTTGTTTTATATATTACATGCCATATCTTAGCATTGAAAGTTCCAACAGTACACATGATACCATCTGTTACTATTGGGACACGTGCTACTAAACCAATCCCCACAATCATTACTTACTCGTAATATACACTAACAACACGTTGTTACGATTTGTTTGATATATTATATGCCATATCTTAGAATTGAAAGTTCCAATGGTACATATGGTACTAAATGGTATCTTTTGGGTACATGTTACTAAATCATTTCCCTCTATTATTATTTACACGTTATATTCATTCATGATACTGTAAGTTGTTATGAGTTATTTGATACATTACATGCCATATCTAGCATTGACAATTCCAATGGTCCATATGGTCCAGATGATACCATTAAGGCTCGTGCTACTAAACCAATTCCCACAATCATTATTAGTACCGATAGGTACTTATGTTTTCACAATGTGCGTCCGTCCGTCTGTCCGTCTGTCCGTTGGCGCTCTAGCTTTCGAACGCTTCCGAATTTTCGACTTCCGACAATTCGACTACTTAGGGAAATCGGAAGACTGAGTTCGTTGGTGGAAAAAATCGGTGAACTACTTCCGGTTGAAAACATTAAAAATAAGATAGGGGACCACGCTTTTACTATACAATTCCATGTAAAACTGGCTACAGCATTGCCAAAACGCTGTTCTCCTTTTAAGATTCTATAGCTAAAGCAGAGAAAAGGCTTGTGAATTAAGTGAAGACACTTGATCGTCTTCCTTGACGGTCAAAATCAGTCAGAACTTGTTCAAAGGTATGTGCTTTTGTGGTACAATTATCGTCCACTGGAAACTTTAAATGCTAAGATATGGCATGTATTATATCAAACAGCTTAAAATAACATGTCATGATTGAATATTAACCATTGAGCCCGACATAGGTTCAATGGTATGTGGTTTTCATGGAGCCAATATCGTTCAGGGGAGACTTTCAAAGCTCAGATTTGGCACATAATATATCAAACGACTTGGAATGATGTGCCATGAATTAATATAACGTAAAATTAATAATAGTCAAAATCTGTTCAAAAGTAAGTGCTTTTCATGGACCCACAATTATGGTTCATTGGAACTTTCAATGCTAAAATATGGCATGTAATATATCATACGACTTGGAATGATGTGCCATAAATGATCATAACGTAAAATTAATGATAGTAGAAATCGGTTATAAGGTATCTGCTTTTCGTGGACCCATTATGGTTCATTGGAACTTTCAATGCTAAACTATTGCATGTAATATATCAAACGACTTGGAATAATGAATGAATATAACGTAAAATGAAAGATAGTCAAAATTTTTTCAAAGGTACCTGGTTTTAATGGGCCTATTATGGTTCATTGAAACTTTCAATGCTAAAATGTGGCATATAATATATCAAACGATTTGGAATTTTGTGCTATGAGTGAATACAACATAAAATTTTTAATAGTCGAAATCTGTTCAAAGGTACCTGCTTTTCGTGGACCCTTTATTGTTCATTGGAACGTTCAATGCTAAAATATGGCATGTAATATATCAAACCACTTGGAATGATGTGCCATGAATGAATATAACGTAAATTAATGATAATTAAAATTGGTTCCATGGTTCGTGTCTTAATGATACCATTATGAAACTATTGAAAACTTTCTCTGCTAAGATGTGGCATAAAACTACTTACGCCTTATATTATCAATATTTAATTTGTGTTAGGCAAATTTTAACATTCGCTGGAGGCTACTCATTCCTTCAATGATATATGCTTACGTAGAAAAGTGTTGTCGATAGTTTTTGAAGAAAGATTAATAAATAGGAATGCTAACAAATTAAAGGAATCTATGTTCTAATCTTTAGAGAAATGCTACTTTCTGCATTTAACTTCTCAGATTGTTTTATTCAGATTGAAGTATACATTTCTTTTAGAAGTACGCCTTTCTTAGCAAACAGAAGCTTACTTTGCAATCTCATCTACTTCATAACAATGAAAGGCTTCTTTAGATATCAAATGCTTTCCTTTTCATTCTCGATTTCTTTAAAACCGTATTGGTCCTGGGCATTTCGGTTGCCTGACTTGTTTACTATACAATTCCATGTATAAATGGCCTAAGAATTGCCAAATGCTGTTCTCCATTTCAGATTCTATAGCTAAAGCTGAGAAAAGGTTTGTGAATTAAGTGATGACATGTGATCATCTTCCTTGATGGTCAATATCAGTCAGAACTGGTTCAAGGGTATGTGTTGTAGTGTTACAATTTTCGTCCACTGGAAACTTTCAATGCTAAGATATGGCATATATTATATCAAACAGCTTGAAATAATATGTCATGATTGAATATTAACGTAAAATAATGATAGTCGACATAGGTACAATCGTATGTGGTTTCAGACAACCTGTATGGTTCAGGGGAGACTTTCAAAGCTTAGATTTGGCATGTAATATATAAAACAACTTGGAATGATGTGGCATGCATGAATATCACCTAAAATGAATGATAGTCAAAATTGGTTCAAAGGTATCTGATTTTCATGTACCCATTATTGTTCATTGGAACTTTCAATGCTAAAATATGGCATGTAATACATGAAACGCCTTGGAATGATGTGCCGTGAATGATGATAACGTAAAATTAATGATAGTAGAAATTGGTTATAAGGTATCTGCTTTTCGTGGACCCATTATGGTTCATTAGAACTTTCAATGATAAAATATGGCATGTAATATATATCAAACAACTTGCAATGACGTGTCATGAATGAATATAACGTAAAATTAATGATAAATAGAATTGGTTCCATGATTCGTGTTTTAGTGATACCATTATGAAACTTTCACTGCTAAGATATGGCATGTAACTACTTATGCCTTATATTATCAATATTTGTTTACAATAGGCAATTTTTACCAATAGTTAGTAGCTACTCATCCCTTCAATGATACATGCTTATGCAGAAAAGCGTTGGTAATAGTTTTTGAATAAAGATTATTAATAAGGAATGCTAACAAATTAAAAGATTTATATATGCTCTAATCAATAGAGAAATGCTACTTTCTCTATTTAACTTTTCAGATAGTTTTATTCAGTCTGAACTATACGTTTCTCTGAGAAGTACGCCTTACTTAGCAACCAGAGGCTTCCTTAGCAACCTCCTCTAATTCATAATAATAAAAGGCTTCTTTTGAAATCAAATGCTTTCCTTTTTGTTATCGATTTCTTTAAAATCATATTGGTCCTGGGCATTTCGGTTGCCTGACTTGTTTACTGTTATTTTCT
>JAHWFO010023621.1:0-21604 GCA_023313115.1 Rhysida immarginata
ACGAAATTTCTTAAAGCGGGATAATAATGGAAACATAACAAAATCTATGCTGCGGGAAACAAGCGTAGGAAATATATATAAAATCAGGAGTGCTGGGGTTCTGGAGGAGTCCATTGATAACAGGGAGGTGACTGTCATTCAAACATGAACTCCCCTCATACAAAAAAAATAAAATATTATTATTAAAACATTATGATAACGTTATTTTCTAAGATCACGATATCAAGTAGCAAAAAGCATAACGTAACGCAACCTAATAAGAAAATGCGTAACGTCAAGTTATAACATTACATAAATCAATTCGTTCAATAGCCCTGCTTTAAAACGTTATAATAACGTTATTTTCTAAGATAACGATATTCAGTAACGTAACACTTACCATAACGAAATCAAGTAACAAAAAACATAACGTAACGAAACCTAATAACAAAATGCGTAACGTAACGTTATAACATAACGTAAATCAATTCGTTCCACAGCCCTGGTTTAGATCATGTTCAAGCGATAGCGACACTCAAATTTGACGAAAATCATTTGCATTAAATTAATTGTTCATTCTAAAAGTTTGAATAACATTTTAGAAGATTCAGAATAAAAGAAATTACAATCGCAATCACTTAAAACGTATTGTAGGCAAATTAAAACAGAATAAACATCGAAGCATTAAGTCCAGTGAATTAGGCCTAAATATTGAATGAATTATCTGCTGTTTGCATTTTACTAACATTTAAAAATAAAACAAATGTTTATTTTTAAATAGTTATAATTAAAATTTGGAGTTAGCCTATATCCTTTGTAGTTTATCAAGTACATATTAAGCTCTAGATCAGGATGCTTGAACTAGAATTAAAAACAGCTACAAATCAAAATTTATTTATTAAATTTAATAATTAAAAGTGTACAGTATTTTCAAAAAACACTAGAAAAGACCTACAATATTTTTAAAACAATAGAAAAACTCAAAAATGTCTATCGATGTTTTCCTTCAATTAGGTACGAGCTCTTTTTTTCTTCCTTGTATTGTTTTCTCGCTGCCCTCATTCCCTCCTCGAGGCTAACGAGAAATACAGGCTCCGGCACTGAAAAGTCACCTGACAAAGATAGGTTTATTAACAATCCAACCTTCATTGTTTCCAACAAAGGAGAAAACAGAGATTGTTAAAATAGAAGATGGAAACAATGAAAGTTACATTGTTGATAGACCTATCTTGGTCAGGTGACTTTTCAGTGCCGGAGCCTGTCGTTCTCGTTAGCCTCATTTCCTCCTTTTGTGACGTCATCATCGCATTGTGCCAAGGCCTTGTTATCTAGGAGGCCTTGCTCGGGCACGCCTGCTTGCTACTCTTTCTTCAAACTGATTGCACGCTACAAAAAATGTCTCAAAGTCGGTGGCGACTATGTTGAAAAATAGTGCAAGGTGTACAGTTCATGATGCCATGGTGTGTTTTTTTTTGGCGATAAAGTTTCCGTGTGAAAAAAATGACGAAACTTATTTTCGGGACAACCCTTGTATTAAGGATAATATAAAGCTTATTAGTAGACGTTTTTCAGAGTAGATGTTTGCAGAAACTAAATTCGATGATAAAATAAGAAAACTTATTAAATCGAATATTCTTCTGATTTATATTTAATACAAATAAATGTTAACCTGTTCCCATAAAAACTGCCCCAATTCTGGCGCCATACACTTATGACCATGGTGTGGAATCGAACTACTTCAGTTCTCTTAAGCAGAATAATTAAATTATTTCTTAATTAAGACATTACGAGAAGTTAATATCACTGTCACGGTTAAAGAGTATACTGCAGTGGAAGCTAATGATAAGGAGAGAATGACAACAGAGTATACCTTTGGCAGTGTTTATTAACTAAAGAAATTCTTATCGTAACAACAAAACAGACAAAAATCAAACGGGCCGCGATCTTACTTACACGTAAGAAACGCCTGGACCAAAAATAATTGATATGGTCTTCCCTGCGGAAACGTAATAAGTTCCGCTCACACACAAAAAAAATAATATAAGCTAAACACAAAAATTACGGGCCGACTTCGGGACTAAGGAAAGGGCATCAGCCAGCTCCAAATACAGCACCCTGGCCCACCTGTGGAAAATAATCCCAGGTTCACAAAGCTCGCGCTTGGCTAGCTGAACGAATTCTTGAATAGATCTCGGCAGTAAAACTGCATCCCGTTCACATCACACAGGACAGCCTGGCTTAGCAACAGTGAGAAGGACCGTGTTGAATCGTCGCTGAAAGACGCAGCTGCCTGTAACTGTAAAGAATCCAGACAAACAAAAATGCCTATTAGCAACCTATTTCGTGTAAACGAGTACCACCTAGAAATCTCGGAGCCTGCGCTGGCTGCAAATAAAACACCTGGAGCCGTGGGGAGGGGAGGAGGCTTCCTACTGCTTCTTTCCAAAATTTATTGAAGGGTATTATATTACCCAATTTCCCCTAATAACGGCCCAAGGTTACAACAGCAAGCGCGAGCCACGAAATCGCGCTCTCTTACGCAGGAGAGTGTCTATTACGAGTAGAAACCTAAATGAGCGGCGAGGAACACAAAAATTCACTAACCTGATATATGGTGCAATATGGCCTAGACCATGCAGCCAAAACGCCTCGTGAGACCACGGCGTAATCCAAACTCCCGTTTCGTCCGGCACCAACCGACTGTCCAGGTTCGTAATTTCTAGTAGCTGCGTTGGCTCCAAAGCAGCTGCAACCACCAAAGTCCTCGTAGCACTCGTACTCAGGAACTCCCACACCGGTAGGGGCACTTTGAAAAACGGCGTTGGGTTTCGGCACTGGACCCCGACGCCCCCGGCGTGATGAACGTGAGAAATTGTCCCTGCAAAGGTTGCAGAGCTTACAGAAATGTTAGTTAGCGAAGATACTTCGCCCGTCTCGAAGGTTCAGACCGCGGAGACCCTTTACTCGACGGACCACTTCTTGACGCCGTAGTTAACGGGAAAGGCACCACCGAATTTTTCTGTGACCACGCTCCCCGGTTTCTCACGCACTCTCCTCGATCTAACTTTTTTTCCTTCGCGCCTTTCTTCTCGCGCATCTTCCCGCGCCGTTTCCGTTTTGGCCGAGTACGACGCTCGCGCTTACCGCCACTATTAGTACGCTTATCATCAAGCTGTTTTGCCGCAATAGATTGCGTAACTATACTCCCTTGTTTGTGAGCTAACCGTTTCGGAAGGTGACTGGCTTGGTGGCTGGTAGCCGCTGCTGGCGCTGCTATACACACAAGCTTGCTCCCTTTTTGCGAAGCATGAATGGGAGCCTTGGCAGCGACATCTGTCGCCAAACTTGGTGACAATCACTATCATGAGACATCATTTTTATATTCTATGTTTACAGATTAATATAAAAGTAAAATTTCTTACTTAATTCAATTCTTCTGATTATTTACCTAATCAACAGTGATTAGGAGTACGTAGTCTTTACGCTAGTTACTGACACTAATCGAGTTCTTAATTAGTAACTATAAACACACGATCAGGACATCTATTCTCTTTCCACATATCGGTCTTGATAGTCCAGCTTTTTGTTTGGTCGTATTTTTTTATTTATACTCCCTCTATTGTGCTCTGTTTATGATTGCATCGTGGAAACGTCAAATAACTGTCATCGTATTGCTCCAAATTGTCTATTGTGCTTTTTATATAGAATACATATTGTTACGTGTATAACTTTAATAAATGATAGTAGAGTACGCAGTGGAAAATTGAACGACACGTAAATAGTAGGCGTGAAAGTAAAATAAAGTATTTATTTCCAAATGGAATAATAATTAAGAAAAATGTTACCTTATATCTAGCATAAAGTAATTATCTCACTAAGAAATAATAAATAATAATTAACATTAGATGGCAAAACTACTTGAACCATCCGCAATGACAAATAAAGCAAAAAGCTTAGCTAGCATATATACTTGAAATTGACACCAATCGACCCGTACTAGGATCTTATGTTAAATAACTTAATTTGTAAGGCATAAACACAACCAATAAAACATATATCACAAATTGCTGAATAATGTTGCTGACATTAACACTCACTAACTTTAAACCTGAACGCACAAAACACTGAAAAACATAAGCTGAATATTACTTCAGGCCATTTCTTGAAGCACACAAATGCATAACTTATTTTGCACTATAATCGTGAGCCAATGCTTAAGCACACAATAATGTAAGCCACATCCGAGAAACACAAAAACATAAATGTCGCAGGTCGGTGAGTTTCCATAGAAGAGCGCATGCACTAAATCCAAGTTGCTGTTGCACACTCTTAAATAACACGGCAAAGAACGAATAGTACAGAATTAGAAATTATGACGGGAATGAATCGTACGCCGTCGACAAGTTACTCGTTGCTCCGATAGACGTTTTGAACGAACTAATTGCTATAGCTCAGTCTATCGTTAATAACGCAAAGCAATTAAAGTTAAATGAGGACGAAGCCCAGCCCGTCGTTAAGATAGGCGTTTAGCCCGAAAGGCCACAGTCCCCGTAGATAAGAAATAAACTCAGCCGGTAAGCCTTCACTTCTATGAAAACTGCCGAAGCAAAACTGGTATTTAAAAATAATTGTAATGCTTATCAAGCAGTCTACACGGTGGCTAACGGTCCAGCGGGGAATTTCAATTACTTCGCAATAGTTCGCCTTCGGAAAACCTCCGGAGTTCACTCTGCCACATATCCAAATCGGCGGCTTCGTAGTATCGGAGTTTTTCTCTCCTGCGTCGCACGCCGACGATGTACGCTCGCCGCTCACAGCTGTCGCAGATGCTACGTCGGACGTCTCAATCTTGCAATTTACTGCGTTCAGGACTCCCATCTTGCAGCTATTTTCAGCTGATCGGCCATGTCTCCTGTTTTTCCTTCAGCTCTCCTTATTTCGACCTCTCCATAAGGCTTCTCCCCCGATCTCTCGATTCCACGTCCCCATGACGAAACTCCCGCTCCCCTTCCTCATTGGTCGGGTCTTCATGACGCTTTTGACGTCGAGCATCGCCACGCTTCCCTTTCCAGCTCGATGAATAGAAGTAACGAGTGTGGAAAGGGGCAATGACGTCATCGGAATCTTGACTGACGTTCAAATTCCGTGACACATCTTTTAGATTTTTCGTAGCAGAAGTATTAAAACCGGAAAGCTTTTAAGAAATGATCCTTATGAGATATTCTAAGGTCAAAACTCAGGTCTGTGGATTCGCGAATATTCCGATATTATATTATGCATTATTCATCGAGGGGGAGGAGTTGAAGATTGAACTGAATACGTTTTTTACAACAAATGAAGCAGTTCGGAGGAAGCACTGCGACAAGTCCCGAATCTCGCTTCGAGTGACTTATTCCCTATTCTGAAACTGGGCTTCAAATGGATGAGTTTCGCAACCATGAAGGACATCAAATCGAATGTGATGACTGGATTCCGGAAGATTACAAATCAACCCTCTGCCGATCTCAACAATGGCAGGGTCTATGGACTAAATTTGCATATATGCTCAAGAGTTCTGGTTCGAAGGCGATTATGTAAGCGATTTATTGGCCAGATAAAGTATGAGAATAATAATAATTATTAACTGGAGATACGTCTCCAAGCGTAGGAATTCTGCGACCCGGTTGAGGCATCGGCCATGATAGTCGTGATTCCTGGTTCGAATCCGGGTCGCAGAATTTTTCCTTCCATTTTTCAATTGAAAAATTATTCAGATAAAGTATCTTCTTGGACTAGGTAAGACGACCTTTCCCTTTATCAATGGCCTCTTTAACTTAGGGACATTAACACGACCTTTGTTCTCAAGAAACCTGGTTAAGAAACGTCCTTGTTTGTCCGTTGGACTGTGCTCTAACACTGTCATGATGACATGTTTCCTGTCGGGTTCCACTTCTAATATAGTATCCACTGAAGATTTTGGAAAGGTTCAGATTGAATCCAATGGCACCTATTTTTAGGTAACTGATATTAACGACGAGGAGATATCAGAAAGTAACGCCTTTTATTTTTTTCAAAGAAAATTACAATGTACACAGGTAAACAACTAAGTGTAGCTACAACTACATGCCTTTATCTAATTTTTCACATAGGCATCTTGAAGATTTAGACATTTATCCCATCGCTGCACTAGTCAGAATATCCCGCTCATAAAAATCTGTAATCTGTGGATAGAGCCAGTGGCGCACGGCACATTTGAGTTCCTCGTCAATTTCAAACTTCTGACTACCAATAATCTCTTCATGGGACCAAAAAGATGGTAGTTCCAAGGCGCTAAATCTGGACTGTAGACCGGATAGTCCAGAACCTCCCAAACGAAACGTACGAGTTTTGCTTTGACGACTTTGGCATTATGCGGGCGAGCATTGTCATGAAGAAGTCGAACATCGTTTCCTCTTTATGGTCACTTATCCTGAATAGCACGCCACAGTTTAGTCAACGTTTTACATTCAGACACGCATTTTCCTCCTGGTGTTCCATGAGTTGCAGACTGCACGCCATTCTGTTCCCGGTCTGTTCTGTTAGTAGCTTTTTGGAATCCAACGTGAACAGACTTTGCGGTACCTGAGATTCTCATGCACCATATCCCATGCATATCCATAAGATATTTGAAACCTTTCACTCATTTATTTCCAGGATAAGCGACGGCTTTCTCTGATTGTGTTGATAATGTTCTCGATAATGGATGATGTTGCCGCTGAGGCAGGCCGCCCAGAACGCTGTTTATCGGCAAGGCTAACTCTTCCTTCCTGAAACATTTTGCGTCATTTGAACACAGGAATAGTCCAGACAGTTGGCACCGTAAACGTCTACCATTTCCTCATGAATTTTGGACGAAATGATAGTGGTGGCCATTTTTTCAACGACTGGCAGCACGTAGTTGGCGTGCGCAACAACAGTTTTTGTTATACTATGTGTGTGCATGTGCTCATCCTTCTTTTTGGCTATGTTAACTTTTACACAGCGAGTATATTTCCTCCGTTAAAAAACAAATGACGTTATTTTCTGATATCCCCTCGTACTTTGGAGTAGATCTTCGACTTAGGCAGTATCGACTGTTATAGACCTTTCAAGATCTTTGTGGAAATTTAAACACTCAATGTTTTTTATGTAAAACATGGAACAGCACACTTTAAGGGTTGTCTGATTTCAAAATGTTCATTCAGTAATTATATATACGTACTTTTAAATACTAAGTCACTAGTTTCCGTTTCTACCATGTTCACTATTAAATTAATATAGTGGTGTGATGATTGAAAATGGAAAGACATTATAAATAATAATTATCTTCACATATACAATCTGTAGTTTTTCTGCCAGAATTATGTTTTGTTGTAAGCAATCAAGATAACAAACAACGCTGTTACAAGGACTATACGCAGGGATCTTACATTAGAGGGAAATTCTGTAGTGGAGAGTAAGTTAAACATTAATGACCAGAAAACTACAGAGAACAAAAGTTTCAAATTATAAATCTTTAAAAATAAAAAAATATATATGAATAAACAAGTAAATATCAAAATGATAAAATATCCTAAAAAAAAACTCCAAAAGTAATCTTGAAAACATTGAATCCGTGCCGGTTATCATTAACCAACCACCTAGGGATCACAGATGCCTTTGGACCAACTCTGCATTGAATTCATGGCCTACTTATTTTAGGATCTCCCAATCAATTTTGTGATGGAGTAGATTATATAGCATCCAAAAGTTTTATAAAAGGTTTATTACATTTCCGAAAAGTTGTGGGACATTCGGAAATGGATTATAATGAACATGTATGTCGCTGGCCGTCAACCGGTAGTTTATTATTTTTATGCTTAGCACAGTATAAATGATTTGCACAAACGTGTTAGCCAGAAAATGATTTTAACTTGCATTTATGTTTAAAATTTGTGTACAAGAAGTCGTATACTCGTAAAGTTTATGACTTAGAATTTTAAAAAAATTGCAATTGTTTTTTATTTTACATGGATACATAGCCGAGCTTCAAAAATCGCAATGATAAAAAAGCAAGTTATAAATTAAGAATTGGAAAAAAATTATGCCTAACATTCCCTCTTCTCCGTCAGTAATAAGATAAAAGTTCTCTTTTAGTAATCCCATGAATGTCCCCTGTCTTGTTATTTACGACTGGAATAATATTGCTTGGTCTGTGCAATTTCGATTCATACTGAAACATGGACCTCTCAGGTGAAAACCTTCTAGGCAAGTAGACTCTACTATCTATCAGTTTTACCGGGTGTTTCACAAACTATATGTTTAAACTTTGCTTAGATATGTAAAGTTAAAAAGTAATATAGGAAGGTCTAATAAGCATGGGTCCAAAAACAAGCCACTTTTGACTTATTGTTGATTTTACACAAAAATATAATTATATTAATCCGCGGATTTAATACTGAACACTTGTTTAATTTACTGTTAATTTTTAATTGTAACAGTTTATTGAAAATACGGGCATTAGAAATTTATTTACATTAATTCTATTCAAAAATTATTGTGTACATTAAAGTAAATGCTCAAAGTGCCCGCCGGCAACTTGACTACAGGCCACCAGATGACGAACCATTGACGAAGCATTCTTTCAAAAATGGCTGGCATTTCACGAATAGGGTTATGCACACATATCTGTTTCGGGTGTTGGATAGATTAAATATCCCTGAATATTTGATATCATGGATTAAATTATTTTTGGGCAATCAAAAATGTCAGTTATGTATCCAGGAGTGGAGATCTGAGATCATTGTAATGGAACGGGGAATTAGACAAGGTGATTATCTTTCATCATTGTTATATATAATTAGTCTAGACCCGTTATTGAGAGCTATAGAATGGGAAATTGGTAAAACACGGCTTGGACCTTTAAAGGGATACCCAATGGTGACAGCTTATGCTGACGATGTAACATTATTCATGGCGAATGCATCTGAGTTGGAATTAGTATTAGGAATAATCTTGGAATACCAAAGCATATCAAATGCCCTGATTAATAAAGAAAAGTCAGGGATAATTAACTATACTACCCATACTGATGAATATTTGCAAAGGAAATATGGTATTATAGTTACGGATACTCTCAAAATACTGGGGATTTTTTTTGCTAAAGGCATTAAAAAAGAAATAATAAATATACAAAATATTCATAAAAAATGGAGTGAATTTACAAACAAGTTCTGCTTGATTTACCATAAAATGTCTTTAATAGAGAAAGTATCTATAATAAACCAACGTTTTATTCCAGTACTTCAGTATGTTATAGATGTTTACGACCCCCTTATAAGTGATCTGAGAAAAATAATGGCCTATATTCTATCTTGGGTTAATGGGAGAAAAAGATGGGCTCAAAGAGCCCACTACTTTCAAAACAAGTGTGTAGGAGGATTAGGTTTGGTTAATGTTTTGGATTTGCGATTGCAGTTAAGGTTAGAGTTTATAGTGAAATCTTTTATATGTGAGAGAAACATCTATTTTAATCAAGTTTTTAGTAAAGTGTATGAAAAAAAGCATCCTTTTTCTGTAAAAGAGGGAAAACGTAGATTAATTAAATGCACATTTATTAGACATGCAAGAGCTTTGTTGAAAGAGAAAAATAATATAGAAATAATTTTAGATTGTGACTGTAGAAGTAAAAAGAATTGGAAAAATATAATTTGTAACCACCCCATGGAAATTAGCCTAAACAACACAAAGAAGGTAATAAATAAAGATGATAATATAAGATCTATTATAAAATATCTAGTATGTAAGAAATGGAATGAAGGGAAACTTGAAATGTGTACGAGTTGGTCGAATCCTTTTTTAACTAAAATTGCCGAGCAGTGTTGGAAATACAGAAAAAAATGTGGATTTTCCCCGTTGTTTTTATATAAAATTAAGAAAAGACCAGTGCCCTGGTGTAAGATATGCCACCATATTGCTTCCGAAGAGCATTTTATGGGTGAATGTACTGGAACAGAGGCATTAAGAATAGCCTTAGGAGATTTATTAAACCATTTGGGAATTGGCAGAGATATGCTTGTACAATTTCTTTTAGAAGGAGTGCCTGCAAAATTGAAACTAAAATGCAAACTTTTGTTAAGTGACATCATTATGATAGCAGTTTCGGCAATATATATTTCATCAATACGGTGGGAAGAGGATATAAGTTACGATTCTTTTAAACTATTTTTTAAGAAAATTTTAATTTATTACAACAATGAAAAATATTTTTTGAGTTTGATGGGTAAAAAGCGCATTTTTTATGGCAAATGGGCACCAATATGGAGTCAAATTAAGAAATGGTTTGTTGTATTTAAGTAAGTTTTTATGTGCATGTAGTTATTCAGTTTTATTTATGTGTTCTTGTTATGTTGTTTCGTGCGAATGTTCTATCATGGTTGCGAGAAATTTCTTAGAATAGTTGGGTGTGTTAAGTCTATTTGTGTGTTTGTTTTTTTTTTTTTGGTTTGATTTTCTTTCAAAGGGATACAATGATGATATAAGAAAACAAAGATAGACCAATGATAGTATAATTGCTTGTCTGGATCTCGTATGGGATCATATATCTGAGTATTCACGAATATTTCCTTGAAGAAATGAGGTGATGACTAATAGCGAACGTCTATGTCAATGCGTAGGTGCACAAAATTGTCCCTACTGAATTTTGGAATAACTCTAAAATTCTTCGTTTCCGAACAAGGGTTTACGTGACAAACTTGCCTCAAATTGCCTGAAAAATGTATATGCAAAGTTTGACTATATAGTTGTGAAATACCCTGTACACAAGGTGTTTCTGAATGGTCTGTATAAACTTTCAGGTTATGTTCCGTAGTAATTAGACTCGTACGTAATTGACTGAATCACCCTGTATAAATGTTATTCTGCATGAAGTACATTGTATACATTTGCTTCATTTGTTATTTTGTATAACTGATAATAAACGAAAGAAATTTTTAAAAATTTGTAATAAGTTTTTTATTTTCACAAATATATTGGTACAACCCCAATATAAAAATTTACCATAATACCCAATACATGATTGGCAGATTTATTATTGCATGCAAGAAAAATTCTGTCGATCAATTCATCAAATTTATATCATCATTACATATGATTTCTGATTTTATTTCTGCAAAAGTGGCCACTGCTGCTTTTTCTTCAAACCATAATTCCATTTTTTGCTAGTTTTAAAAACTACGGGTTGCGTTCTAAAAAGTATATTATTAAAACCAAAATTATTTTTACGAAATCGCTATTTTCACAAATTATAATAAATTAGTATTTATTTTTGTTATTTGATATTAATTATCGTTTCCTAATCGCTTATGTCTCCTAATTATGGAAAATGATTAGCATATTCTACACTAACTCTGTTTTTGTGACAAAGCTGGAAAAAATAGGTGATTATAAATTTTATCGACTTTCCAAGAAATACGAAATCAAAACTGACTTTACACTCACATGCTAAAAGTCATGGCATAGCACCTAATAACGCGTGGAACCTCCTCTAACCCGTCGAAGTGCCACAGTGCGACGTGGCTTTGATTCCACAAATCGGTGGATGACATCTGAAGACATTGCCAACCATTCCGACTGGAGAGCTTCCCACAATTGCAACTTTATATGAGGTGCAGGAATCCGTGAACGAATGGCACTGTAGAGCACATCCAAAATGTGTTCAATTGGATTCATATCTGGTTATCCGTGTGGCCATATCATGCGCTGGAATTGCCCCGAATGCTCCTCAAACCAATCGCGAACAATCATGCCCCGATGGCATGGTGCATTGTTGTCCTGGAAGTCCCATTGTTGTCAGGGTATGTGAAGTCCATGAAGGGCTTCAGATGATCAGCAAGCAGCTGGACATAGCGCTGGCCATTCAGTGAACGGTCTGCCTTAATCAAAGGACCCAAGCCATGCCACGAAAAAACAACCCAACCATAACGGAGCCACCACCGGCTTGCACATTGTATGCTTGACAAGTTGGGTCCATGGCCTCATAGGGTCTGCGCCATACTCGAGCCCTACCACCAGCTTGTATCATCTGGAATCGAGACTCATTAGACCAGGTCACACGTTTCCAGTAGTCAATTGTCCAGTCGATGTGTACGTGGGCCCAGGTGAGACGTTGCTGACGATGTCTTGTTGTTAGCAAGGGCATCCTCGTAGATCTTCTGCTTCCATATTCCATGGAACCAGATTTCGTAGCACAGTTCGCTTCGATACAGCTTTAGTATCACCCTGGTTAAAATCTGATGTCATCTGGCGTAGTATCAGTTGCCTGTTAGCGGTGACCATCCTACTCAGACGCCATTGTCCCCGTTCATTGAGAAGATGTGGGCGACCACTGCGTTGTCCATGGTGGGAGGTAATGCCGTCAAGTTGGTACTCTCGGTAGACTCTTGAAACTGTGCACCGTGGATTTTGAATTCTCGAGCCACCTCCGATATTAAATGACCCATACCAGGCCACGTTGGAACTCTGATAGCTCTCGTCGTGTAACTCTGATAGCCATTGCCACACTGAATACCTCACCCCTTACTCATGACTGTGTAACTAAACCTACTGACACTGATTTGCTTATTTATACTGTTTGCACATGATGCTACTGCCACTTGAAAAATAGTCCACTGCTATCTCATGATATTTGGCATGTGAGTGCATATTGGAGAAATTTTCAAAACTTCAGACAAATTTTAAAATTTTTTTAGAACTTTATTGCACCTTAGATATCACAGCATAGTTGACCTTGTTTTATATCTACGGATACTTTATTAATACCAGAGCAAAAATGGAAACTCCGAAAAGAAGAATGTTCACCTTATTAAGGAATCTAGGGATTTATAGATTCCCACTGTACGTTTAAGGAATAAGCAATTAAGAAATAATACTTTCTCTCCAGCCATAAAAAATTATTACACAAACGATAAAAATACAGGGTGTCTAAAAAAAAATGTACACAAATGTAATTAAAGAATCATGTTCGCAAATGTTCGAATTCATGACCGTCATTGTTCAGACAAAGCTGATAACGCGCGCCACTGGATTCGCAAACGTCACGAAACAGTTCATTTGTTAGTATATTTTTTTAGACACCCTGTATTTCAAACCCATTAGTTCTTTAAATAATACGAATCAGAACCACGTGAACTTTCAAATACTGATCGCTCTTATTCTATTTTACTTATATACAGTATTTACGACAACACTCTGTCTGAGTGAAAATGAAAAGAAATAAAGAATATTAATTACTTCTACATATACATTTTGTCCCATCGATACAATCTGACTGCATATTTTTCTTCTTACAGGCCTCAATACAATTAAGTAATAAACATGGCTCAGCAATATAATCTTAAATAAATAATAAGAGCCACTAAATTACAAAGAATACATAAAAATTTCAAATGATAATATTATAAAGACATACAAATACATATAAATATTTAATAAATAAACGATACCAATATACAGGGTGTTTCTAAACGGAAGGATAAATTCATAGCGTGATTCCATGAATCAATCGAAGCACAATTGGGAAACTCAAAATTGGGGGTGTAAACGCATCGTTACGTCATTTATGAATTTTCCGCATCATTCAGTTCATTAAATTCAAAGGGACGAGGAAGTTTAAAAAACTAAGTAGTGCTTTGTTAATACGTAGTGATGTACAACGTCACAATGATGCAGCGCGTTTATTCAAACACAAGCACATTATTGATGTAGAGCTACATGTTTTCAATTGTTGAAACTTTTCTGTAATCATTAGTTTCATGTCCTTTCGAGGTGTTTGCGAAGTTTTACTGTGCTTGCGAATTAAAAATGGAAAACTTATACTCTGTCCGACGAAAGTTTGAAGGGGCGTGTCCAGTTATATTTCAGCTTTCAATTGTTTAGGCATTGTTGCAAGATGAAATTAACAATGTCTAACAATTGAAATTGGAAATTTAATTGGACACGCCCATTCAAACTTTCGTTGGATAGAGTATACTGCGTGTCCCAAATTGATGTATACACTCTTTGAAACGTTATAACTCAGCAACGAAATAAGATAGAAATATAAGGTTTGTTGTATTTTATTCCTTAAACTTCCTTAAGTCTGCACATGTCTAAAATGTCCACCTTCCGCCACAGTACACTCCCAACACCGACGTCGAACAGAGCGACATGCAGACTGGATTGTAGATAATGGAATGTCATTGATGGAATGTTTAATCTGCTCTCTTAATTCCGTAAGAGTTTGTGGCGTTCCTTGAAGTTCCCGAAAGGTATAAGTCGAAACGGGTTAAATCGGGAGATCAAGGCGGAAACACCGTAGCGCTTCCTCTTCGTACTATCCATTTCTGATTGAATGTGTGAGCAAGGAAAGTTCTCACATCTGTATTAACGTGTTGCTATGCTTTTCCAGCGTCATTTGGATCTTACACAACAAACCTTATATTTCTATCACATTTCTTTGCTGACCTATAACGTTTCAAAGAGTGTGTACATCAATTTGGGACACTGTAGTTCTTTAAATGATTCAACATCACTTTCATTGAAAAATGGAAGGAAAAATTCTGCGACCTGGATTCGAACTAGGAACCTCGACTGTCATGGTCGACGCCTCTACCCGGACAGACAAGCTGTCTCAAGGTGCCTTAAAGACAACCAAGTTGTTACGGTTGAAAGCCCAATGGGAGGCGGGCACCTGGCCCACAGATCGAGAATTTCTCCTCTCCAAACTTTTGCTATATAAAATGGTAATACGAATCATTCTTCTGTACGTTATGCCTGCCTGGGCTACAACCTGCAAATCCAGATAGAAGGACCTACAAACATTCCAAAACGTCACCCTGAGCCATCTGAAAGTTAATGAACTCACAAGTATATAATAATAATTATAACCTGGAGATGATCTCCAATAATTTTCCCTTCTATTTTTCAATCGAAAAATTATTACCTATGCTTGGGGATCATCTCCAGTTTATAATTATTATTATTTATTACTGTCATTTTGGTTCAGTTTAGTATGCCTATGTGCACATCGTAAAGGGTTACCTGTTTTGATAAGGTGCACACTGTGCATTGTGTTTTAAAACAATACATGATGTTTTAAATCAGTATCCTAATCAGAGAGCATTTCAGTCTATTTCATGACGTTTTCGCCAGGTTTTCAACAAACTTCGCGTGATATTTAGACCCTTAACATTTGAGTTTTGAACATTTTTACATAAGGAACTTTAAGTTCGTCATCATGCAAAGGATCACGCTAAATACTTCTTGCCCTTCCATTTAGAAACATCCTGTATACATAAAAATAATTTTCCTTACTTTATAAAATTAAAGAACCAAACTATAACAATAAAAATGTTCGTAAGGTATAAACTGTAGAATTTGAGTACTATAGTTAATCCTCGTATTATGAATACATGTATACAAGGTGAATCTAAAATAGGGAACAATCTGTCCGATATCAAAACAAATAAAAAAGATCATTTAAATATACGACAGGAAGTGATTGGTCATGAGTTATTCCACTACAAAGATACAAATCCAGACTACAATGAAAACAATAGATATAAATAGAAACTGTTCATATTACTGAATGACTGAGATATTCCCCCTGAATGACGGAGAATATAGTTTATGCATGATGGTGCTCCCGCAAATTTCAGACTCAGTGATCAGAAGACGCTTACTAATATCTACCACCTGTGATAATGTCATGATTCCATTAATTACAAGGATTGAATCAAGACCAAACCAAGACAAAAATAATTTTCAGACTATGATACTACCATCAACAAACTTCACTGAGGACAATACACTCTGGTAGATGTCGTTATCTTCCACTCCCATGTTCAGTCATTCGACCAGAAAAAGTTGTAACGTGATTTGACAGTCCACATCACCTTAATCCAATGTTGCATTTGCTGGAAAACGTTTTCCTTGACGCCGTTTCTTTTGAGAGTGGAAATCTTTGGGTTATTGGGAGCAGCCCGACCTTATAATGTGTAGCACGGAACTCTCGAAGAACTACTGACTCAGATGTCAGAGTTGAATATAATTTGCTTTCTCTCGGTAAGACCATAGTCTTTTAATCTTCTGACTGTCCACTTCTCTGTTGGCCTTCTAAATTTGAGGAGGAGTTTATTTTTGCCCCCTTTATTGCATGACTTTGGCTACAGTCCAAGCTTAATAATGGGGCTTTTTACCAGGGAAGCTGGCAAGCTATCCTCACGCCGGGCGCGCCCGCAGCCGAGGAAAAAGGCAGCCCGCGGTATTGAAAAGTCACGTGACCATAGTAGTCTGAGCAAAAATCTAGCTTTCATTGTCTCCATCTTGGATATGAAAAAAAAAATTTTTTTGTTTGTTTGAAACAATGAAGAGTGGATTGTTGCTCAGGTGACTTTTCTAGTATCGCGGCCTGTCTTTTACTTCGCTGCGGGGTGCGTCCGTAGCCAACGAGAAAGACTGGCCCCGGCCGAAGCCGACGCGATATAATCAAGCCGTGGCACTGATTTTGTGACATCATGCAAACAGATGAAATTTGTGACGTCTTGCAAAAATAAATTTAAGAACAAAATAAGGATATTTAAAATTTAAAGTAAAATGATTTCTTAAAAAAGTAAATGACCCATGTTTGGCACTAATGCATTTTATTCTACTGTATTTACTTAGTTATCTATAATACAAAATTCATATTTAAAATACGTCACGAAAACCGATGGGATTTCAACAATGCCAAGTGACGTAGTGCCATGGCTTTGTATAGATCGCGTCGGCTTCGCCCCGGCGCGGAAAGTCACCTGACCATATGAGTCCGAGCAATGACGTATATTAAAGATAGACTCCGAATCCTATTGTTGTAACTTGAAGCAAATTGGGAAGCTCCATGCCCATAACTGTCATGGCCGAAAGTGAGTGAAGATAATGCAAAAGACATGGCTAAACAGAAGAGTAACTGATTAATAATTCTTTCACACGCCGATCACGGAGTGATAAGTTTATATTTTCGTTTACTTTGTATTTGAAGTATTTTATTATATTTTATAAACAATTTTTCGATCATGGTTTCAATTTCAATTCGATTGTCTTTCAGTTACGTATTTTCATTTTAGTTACGTATTTTTGATTTATTTTTGTGGAAAATGAATTCCTGATTCTTTTTCTTGTTTGTTTGTACAGTTGTACGCAGTTTAACTTTGAGGAATGGTTTTGAATTAATTATTTCTCGGGTCCAAAATCTTCAAAAACAAAGCAGCCAGACAGCTGATTACTCCACGGCTCACTCCTGCCCAGAACTATCATGGCTCAATTTGCTTCACTTTTTGCCGCTGTTAACAATAGGATTCGGAGTCTATCTTTAATATACGTCATTGAGTCCGAGTTACAATGTAACAATGAATGCAATATTTTTTGTTACCATCTTGAATTTTAACAATCAATATTTTTACGTTTGTTGGAAACAATGAAGGTTGGATTGTTGGCCGGTTGTTCGATTATTATTTATCTTAACATTGCATTTTTTTAGCGTTTTGCTTCAATTTTTTTTTTCGCCGTGTGAAAAAATGCAATCTATAGCATATAAAAAAGTGAATATTCCTAAATTTCTTTTAATAAAACCTTTGATAAAATAAGCTACCCAAATAAGTAAAATGTCAATTGAATCGAAATGGAAAAAAAGATTTCAATTTTTCTGATTTCGATGCTCTCTTCGATTTTTTATGTGCTTGTAATTTTGACTTGTCCCAAACGTAATTGTCCCGAACTTATTATACGAGGATCACTTGCAAAGACATGTCAATTAGTTTTTGCAAGCAAATGTGTTATCATACAAATATTTCATACACAAACAGTGTGGACCACTGAAAATTTCTAAGTCCTATGGAAACGGTCCACAAAGGGGTGAGCGATTTTAGAAGGAAGAACGCCACAATTAATTAAGGCAGGCGTTAACGTTAAATGGGACGAGTCGATTTCTAGACGAAGGTTACCGAGAATTCTGGCAAGAAGCGATTACGTTTCAAATTATAACATTTGCAAGATGTATATGTCATTGCTCTGACGAACTTTAAAAAGTCAACATGGTTCAATTCTCGATTCCTCAAAGAGTACTCCTCATTAAGCAGTATTACATTTTGAATGACGTACACAGCAATTCTACACCCGTCCAGCAACAAATCTTTCGTGAATTTCATCGAAAATTTAGAGAAGAATTTCCTGAAAGACGTCCGCTTACAGAGTGCACTACACGATCCATTCGCCAAATTTGAAACCGATGGCACAGTACAAAATGTAAGCCGAGGAAGAAGTGGTCGACGAAGATCTGTGTGAACAATCGAAAATACTGCTGATGTGCACGTTACCCTTATGGATGAACCTGAAACATCAACAAGGTCTGAAACATCAACAAGCATTTCAAGATCATGCGTGCGTAGGATAATCAAAGACATCGGATTGTTTCCTTATCGCCCGAGATTAACGCATTCTTTAAACGAGGACGACCAAGATAGATGCCTTGAATTTTGTTCTACGTTTTTGACAATAATTCAGAATGATGTTTCAATCTTGGATCATATTCTTCGAAGCCAAATTTCATCTAAACGGCAAGGTGAACAGACATAATAGCGTTTTTTATTCCGACGAACCCATCAAACAATAGAGAAGGGACTGATTACTCCGGGTCTAAATGTCTGGGCTGGAATTTGGTCTGGTGGAGTTATTGGTTCTTTTTGTTTCCAAAAAGCTCTGACTGGTAACAGGTACCTAAATTTGCTGCGAACCAAAATCGTCCCAAAATTGGCAGTGGCTAGTGAACACGAGATGATCTTTCAGCATGACGGGGCACAGCCTCACTATGTTGTACAAGTGCGAAATTTTCTTGATGATCCTTTGCAGACAGTTGGTTTGGTAGAAGAGGACGGATAGATTGGCCTGCACGTTCTTGTGACCAAACGCCTTGCGACTCTGCCGTATGGGGAATTGTCCGTGAATTAGAGTACACTAAAAACCATAGCGATCTTCGACTAGCTTTTGAACATGCTTCTTCAAACAGCTATTGAACATGCTTTTGAACATGCTTTTGAGCATGCATTTACACACGACATATGCAAAAAGATATGCCGTAGTATTGAAGAGAGATACCGTCAATTTGTGAATGCAGAAGTTACACAGTTTGAACATCTTCGAACATAGTAAAAACTGTTTGTGTTCTTTGTGCGTTTTGTTTTCATGTTCCGATTTTTCTTTTGACTACATGAAACTGGCAATGCAGTACTTGGCTTAGAGTTCTCTCACTGTAAGATGAAATGGAAGAGTTCACTTTATCGCGTTCAATAAGTAGTAATTAGAGTGTCTAGCGCGAGTGTCTCGGCACAAGGTCGTTTTGCGCATGCGCATGCCAGGAAAACTTGGCGCATAGCCAACGTTAAAGCACAAGATCTGTGGATTAGGGGCTTTACTTTAGCAATGCGATTGTGTTAATCGCATTATTATCATTGAGAGATAATATACTTATTAAAATTATTACTAACTTATTGTTAAAAAAAGAAAGAATTAAACGATCACGTGTCTTTCATATTTACATGTTTAATTGTAAATTCTGTTTTTAATTGAAAATTAAAAATTAAAAACTGCAAAGAAATATAACATTTAGACAAATTAGGAATCGACAAAAGGATTAAAAAATAATATAAATTTTTTTCAAAATGTCTATAAGTTATAATTAACACAACTACTTTTTACTTTCAAAATTTTTTTCAAGAATGAATTGAAAACCGTGGAATTTTTAATTTTTGAGCGCTTGGGCATTCTTCTGTTTTTTAAAATATTATATTTGGAATTAATATCCACTTACTGGTAAAGTTTTGTATCATTTATATTTTTATTATGAATCAATTTATTTTTGATAAAAACATTTTGAAAATATTTGTATTGTTTTCTGATCGAATCCAATTTTTAGAGACATTTTATAAGTATTTTTATATTTTGTATAAAAAAAGAATCAATTTTGTTGTTTCTTTAAAATTTAGAATATTGAATTTTTAAAGTTTTACGCAATTCTAAGAAATATTAAAACAATAACAATTTTTATTAAAAGAGTAAATGAAGAATGGACTTATGAGGGTTTGTTTTTAATTTTTGTTTTTTTTTCACGCCAAACCTCAGATGTATTAAATTGGAAAGTTTATCAATAATAATTTTAATGTTTTTCTTTTTTTTTCATCCTGGAGAAGAGTGGCAGAAATAAAAAAAACAAACTAAAATTTGGTATGCAATGTTACGAGGCCGCATCCAGAAAGTAAGTTTCCCTATTTAAAAAAAAGAACTCACACTTACAGGAACATATTTATTGGCAACAAGTACAGCAATGTTTCAGCTATTTTTCAACATAGCCACCACCAGAATTGAGACACTTGTCGTATCGTGGGATCAACTTTTGTATCCCCCTGTCGTAGAACACTGCCGCCTGTGAATGGAACCAGCGTGTGACAGACGTCTTCAGCTCTTCGTCGTTGCCAAAACGCTCACCGGAGGACAGGAATTTCTTGAGGTGTAAGAAAACGTGAAAATCGCTGGGAGCAAGATCAGGGTTGTAGAGTGGAGATCAAACAACTCCCAGCCAAATTCCGTCAAAACAGGTGCTGTGCGTCGAGCCGTATGTGGATGAGCATTGTCTTGGAGGAGCACAACACCTGCAGTAAGCATTCCACGCCTCTTGTTTTGAATGGCACGTCGCAATTTCCGCAGTGTTTCACAGTAACGGTCAGCGTTTACTGTTTCACCACGTGGAAGGAAGTCAATGAGCAGAATGCCCTTCCTGTCCCAGAACACCGTACACATCACTTTCCGTGCCGACAGCGTCTGTTTGAATTTCGTCTTGACCGAAGATCCACTATGCCGCCAATGCATTGACTGCTGCTTGGTTTCCGGGGTGATGTGCGAAATCCAAGTCTCATCGCCCGTGACGATCCTGTCGAGGAACTCGTCGCCGTCATCGTGATACCGTTGCAGAAATGTCAGTGCTGCTAATATTCTATATTAACACATTTCTCAAAATATAATTTAAATGTTGGTTACATCAATATGGAGCGCTAATCGTTTGCTCAAAATAGCATTTCCCAATAGTTTCCCAAATTTCGAAATATGTATGTTATCTTGAAAAATTTCAATTGCTAACATCTAACGTAAGTTAAAAAGCAAAAAAGAGATATCTTACGAAAGTACTAAATATAATTAGTTCAAAACGTGAAGTTAAATATTTAAAGTTAAATTTCCTTATATAACTTTAATGACGATAAAAAATTGAATCTTTTTATAAAAATATTAAGATACTTATAAAATGTCTCTAAAATATGAATTTGTTCAGTCAACATTACAAATATATTCAAGATGTTTTTATTAACAATAAATTGATTCATAATAAAAATATAAATGATACAAAATTTTACCAGTAATTGGATATTAATTCGCGCTAGAAACTCTACCTATTGAACGCGTTAAAGTGAACTCTTCCATTTCACCTTAAAGTGAGATAACTCTACAACATGATGTTTCTGACATGAAGTTATACGAACTTAATTGTAAAATGTTTATTTTTCACTTTATATTAATCAATAGATATTCA
>JAHWFO010023621.1:56604-77263 GCA_023313115.1 Rhysida immarginata
GGTAGCCTGGCCTGCAAGATCACCCGACCTTAATCCCTTGGACTTTTTTCTGTGGGGTCATGTGAAAACGATCGTCTACACCACAGAAGTTCCTAACATTATGGTTCTGCGACAACGAATTGAAAATGCATGCCAAACCGTTCGTAATGCTGGCGACGAACTCTTCCATGACATCAGACGGTCGCTCATGGAACGAGCCGAAGCGTGCGTGCGAGCTGGTGGCGGGCACTTTGAACAATTCCTGTAATTTGGAGCCACGGGTTTAGTTGGCTGTATCGCGTAAATAAATCGTTTCCAGACAAAGTGCTATAGAACATTTTCGTCTTCTTTTGACCTGAAGAATATGTCACTAAATTTATTGTACATAATTTTGAAACACGCTGTATATTTTCTCTGAAGTGTTTTATAATGTTGGATAATTTTATATATCCATGTATTATGATATAACACGAAAATGTGCTTCCTTTATCCGCTTTGGCGGTAAAATTATTCTTGTTTTTTCTAAAAATGAACCAATGTCAGAAGCATTCATTTCTTCGCACCGATTACAATACTTGCGACATCAAGAGCTTCCTTTTATTGAAAAACAAAATTTTCTTTTTTGAGTCCGTATCATCATGTCGTGGTAGGCCTGTGGAATGTACCATTCCTTCATTCCAATTTATTTGTTATTTATTTTCGATGGCTCTTTTTTTAGTGGCTGGCTTTCAGCCAATCGACACATTTTAAGGGGATAGATGCTTAACTCTTTGTTCTGGCCTAGCAACTATTGAAACCGGCCAGGTGACCGAGAGGGTTAGCGCGTAGGCTTTCTAGTTCTCGAGTCCCTTGGTCGTGGGTTCGAATCCCGCCGTGGGCATGGACGTTTGCGTTTGTCCCTGGCAGCGTACAGATATAACTTGTGTAAAAGGCGCAAAATGACCTTAGTAGTCGACGCCAAAAATTCTAATAAACCAACCAACCAACTACTAAATATTAATCTGGATTTGGGATTTGCGATAAAAAAACTTAATTATAAAATTTTACGCTATATTTGATGGACTGTAATTTAACGTAAATTTTGAAAAAGATTTGTATAGGTCACATTAACATTCTTGGTGCCTACATTTCAGGTAAAAATTCGGAGATCATGGAATCTATCCTGTGTGCCTTGCACCCAACGAATAATTTTTCAGTCCATGGATAATGTCTATTGCAGAGCCCCTTAACGAATGCATGACCTTGGAAGTTGTTACTGAAGTTAGAACATGAATTTTTTTAGAAAATGTGGAATGAATCTTAACGAAACTGATAATGCCATTTCTCTGTGTAGTCTCCACCATTCTCAATGCACTTGCGTCACCGTCTGCAAGTGCCTAGATTTGAGTAGAATAAATAGTTTTGTCGTGGTATTCGCAACCACTCGTCCATCGCTTTCTTCACGTCGTCATCTATCTTCAACTTGGCTGATGTACAATACTGATTCTATTTCTTCAATTGTGTTATGGCGATTTTGCTATTATCAGTGTGTTTACATTTTTTAATTTTTTCCAGTATTGCAGCTGTCTTTCCTCTTTCAGTCCGGTCTGGATCGTGTGAAAGTGAGGCGTTTCTTGAAATTTTCAACCAAGTTATAAACTGAGTTACACATACAGGCTCCACTTTTCATGGATTTCTATTGGTTTCTCATCTTTAGGTCTAAGAAACGGATGACTCTCCACACTTTTTCTTTGGAGTAAGTCTCCAGTCCATCAGCCTTTTTCTAAGCTCCTGGGCTCTCGTTATTACATTATATGACCCCAGTATCCGGAGACTTCCTTCGAAAAAGTAGATCTAGCTGTTCACACAGAATGATATCAAAGCGCTGTGGAGGAATGAGAGTTCATATACTTGGATTAGACAGACAATGAGCAAGTCGGCAGAGCTCAGTGACTTCAAACGTGGCATGATATTCGTATGCCACCATTGTTGAAAAACGCTTCCTGAAGTATCCCGCCCTGCAACAGGTTCCGAAATCCTGTAAAAAAATTCTAAAATGGAAACGCGGAGGAAGTAAAAGTAAAGCAGAACGAAATGATAGGACGAAGAATTACTTAGCGCAGGTTCTTATTTTAAAGAGAGCAGTGAAGGAACATCGCATGTCCTCGGTGACAGCGTTCCCTCGTGATATTCAAAATATGTCGGCCGTCATCCTTAATAGAAGGACTGTTCGTCGAGAGCTAATAAACATATGTTTCTACAGATGTATGTCCATTCTTAAGCCGTACATCACCAAATTCAATACCAAGCGACGGTTGCAATAGTGCAAGGCCCACCATCATTGGATTCTGATATAGTGGAAACATGTTCTTTGAAGTGATGAATCTCGCTTCACGATCTGGCAGTCCGATGGACGCGTTCATGTTTGGAGGATGCCTGGGGAACGTTTACATTTCTGTCTGCATTGTCCCAACTGTCAAGTTCGTTGGCGGAGGCATAATAGTGTAGGGGTGTTTTTCGTGATTCGGCCTGGGTATCTTAGTTCTTGGATTGGAAAAATGAATTCTGCTATGTCTCTTGACATTCTGGACAACGCCTCACTCCCAATTCTCTGGCAACAGTTCGGAGAATGGCTTTTTATCCAACAAGACAATTGTTCAGGTCACACATCGAAGCTTATGCGACTATGTTTGCTGACATAGGTGTTCGAAAACTGGACTAGTCTTTACAGAGCACTGGTTTAAATCTTACTGAACATCTTCGATACGAATTAGAACGCAGATTACGTGTTCAACTAAATCGTCCAACTTCCGTATCCAGACTCATGCACCTTTCATGGAAGGCAATTCGTATGAACATTTATCAAAATCTTGTGGAAAATCTTCTCAGGCGTTTGCAGGCTGTGAATGATGCAAAAGGTGGAGACATCCTCTTAATATGTGCTTTAGGAGTCTCCGATTCTACAGGGTGTCCGGATACTTTTAGCCACATAGTTTTTGTGAACAAAACCGTGGTCAGGGTCGATAGCACTCACCTGAGAGTGAAATATTCAGACTCCACATTTATTAACTTTAGCTGTCTCCCCTTTATTAATTTTATAGATAGATTTCTGTCGAATCACTCCGTGACCTTTATTCCAATATTTTCTAATCAATTTTTGCGTAAATGTAAATGTAAATGTAAAATTATGATGACTTTAAATGTAAACTATAAGGTAAGTAAAAATAAAAAAAAAATTATGATGACTTTATTATATTGTTTTATATTTAATATAATAAATCTCATTAGGTTCTTTCTGAATTACTTACTATAAGGTATACGTTTATGATTCACTTTTAATGGGTTTTACAATATCAGATTTACAATAATGAAAGTTGATTATAAAAGAGTAAACATATCAAAAAATATTATTAACTGAAAGCAACCATAAACCATTTTATAAATAAACATTTGTGACAGTATCTGGCATTTGTAACAAACAAGGATCTCAATGAAAGTGACATTGTGAAATCTATAATTACATAAAATTGCAAGAAGGGAAAAATGCTAGTACACAGTAACATTTTATATTTTATAATCTAATTTGCTACTATAAAACAAAATAAAAAAGCGATTTAATGTTAATTGAAGAGTATCTTCATTAAATGCTTGAGAGTTTTTTTAACTGCTCTTTCACATGAAGGAGAGGTCTCCATAAAATCTTTGTAACTATCTGAAATGTGAGACTATCTGAAACAAATTTAAGAACAAAAATTTTTAACTCATAGAAATTGTTACGATAATTAGGAAACAATTCTCATTATTTTAAATTTCAAAATTAGTTTATTTCTTTGTAGAGCGTGAAGATGATTCTGTCGCTCCCCCTGAAATCCTTTGCCTTTGTGACGTCATCTGTCCATGCTCATCCCGTCAACTTTTTTTTATCTACAGAGTCCTGGGAAATTTCATCGCCGGAAATTTTTATCGGAAAAGCCAGGTTGTAACCAGGAGATCACAGCCACATTCGGAACGGAAGATTGAGGCTTCCCAAACATGATGTCCGTTTTAGAGGAAGAATTAATGGAAATTCCTGGAATCTAAATCCAGAGATTTCATCTCTAAATAACATGACAGAGTCCTCTGTCAGGAAAGACAGATTTGCCGACAAACACCGGTGTAGAAACGGCAGCCCATTTAGCTTCTATTTTTGGTCCATTTAAAGTTTTTTCTTTTTTTTTTAAGCGCTCAACCGTAATGTAAGTTACATAAGCTTTCGAAGTAATCGATCCTGAAAAAGATAACAATAAGATAAGAACTTTCATTTATTATTTAATTCCTTTTTTTAATTTTCTTAAAAAATTTTTATTTTCATTTTCTTATTTTCTTGACTGGATTATATAGAAATATAGCTTGAATTTTAGTGTAGTTTAAGATGCATTAGTTTTATAAAGAAGAAAACATTTTTAAATTAAAAAATAAGAGAGAAATTTGAAATTGTAGGCTATTGATAATAAAATTTTCATTAACTTAATAAAATAATTGCATATTGCATAGATTACAATAAACAATGAATTAACTATCGTATGTGATTTTATGATTATTAAAATTTTTTAAACATTAATTAGTAAATATGCTGGAATTATTTTTGTTTCTTCTTTGATCTCCGCAAAATCTACAAATGAAATTTGCTGGAGATGATAAAGTAATCTAGATTTTGACAATTATTATATTTTTCAACACAATTTGTTTATCTAAGCTGATTGTGTCCAGGTGTAAAGTATACAATGCTCTAAATAACTGCATCTTTTGATCCAATTAACTGTTTGATGATATTTCATAGGAGTTAGTAATGACATGTCATCGAATAGACCATTCTCTACTTCTTAAATTGTTTATTAAGGGTTTATTAAATCTTAACCTTTTTCAACTGCTACACTTGTTTTCGGAATTATATCTATATAATCTCTCTAATCTTCGGTTAAAGAATACGTATACGCTACTTTCATTTAGGCTGTTTTTTCATATTCCAAACGCGATATTTAATTTTTTTATTGAATATTTAATTTAATATTCAAGAGGCACCAGCAAGGTGCACGCCAATTACTGTATTTTCTAGACATGTAATTGTAATTTTAATTGAATCAAATGCATTAATCTATATACTAAACGACCAATTTATTAGAGACACCCCGCTAATAGCGTGTTGCGCCTCCTTTAGCGGCGAGAACTGTCTGAATACGTGCTGGCATGAATTCAACAAGGAGTTGAAATCGTTGCGGAGGAATAGCAACTCAGGCTGACATCACAGCGTCCCGTAATTGGTGCAGATGGGAAGGCGTCGGATGGTTCTCTCCACTTCATCCCATAAATGCTCGATCGGGTTGAGATCGGGCGACCGACCTGGCCACTGAAGCAGGTGGAAGTCCGCGTCATGTTCCTCAAACCAGTCCAAGACCATTCGAGCACGGTGACAGGGAGCATTGTCCTGCTGAAACTGTCCGTCACCACCAGGGAAGACAGTCATCATGAACGGGTGCACCTGATCGGCAACAATGTTTAGGTAGTGTGTCGCATTCAGGGATGTGTCTACGGATATCAGAGGACTCAGTGTGTCCCAAGAGAAGATACCCCAGACCAGCACTCCTCCTCCACCCGCCTGTACGGTTGTCTGCTGACAGGATGGGTCCATGGCCTCGTGCTGTCTGCGCCAGATGCGCAGTTTGCCGTCCGCATGATGAAGTAGGAACCGCGATTCCTCGGACCAGGCGACCTTCTTCCACTCATCCAGTGTCCAGTAGCGATGCCTGTGTGTTCATAGCAGTCGCGCTTTCCTATTTTGCGGTGACAGCGACTGTACCCGTACTGGCCGCCTGTTGTTAAACCCAGCTCGGTGCAAAGTGCGCCGCACCGTTTACTCAGAAATGCGCTGCGATTTGTTGGGCTATTCCCGTCTTGTTGCTGTGGACGATTCGTGCCAGTCGCCGTTAGCCTCGTTCATCCAAGGCCCGGTTTCGTCCGGAGTTGTGTTTGTGGGAGGTAGTTTTTTGGCATAACTGCCATTCACGGAATACTCTTGATACTGTTGCACGGGAAAACCCGAGGAGGTTTGCGGTTTGCGAAATGCTCAACTGCGCCCGTCAAGCTCCAACGATCATGCCTCGTTCAAAGTCGGTCAAATCCTTGGATTTACCCATATTCAGTCCACTTCTGCTGCTGACTGCAACTTGTGATCCAATGCATCCCTTTTATACACCACTTTGGCCTGTTCCATTGTTTGTGCGTCACTGGGAGGCCGATCAATTTTCCGTAAGAGGTGTCTCTAATAAATTGACCGTTCAGTGTATATTCAGTGCTTTAGAATTTTACAGTTACGGGATAGCAGTATGAAAATTTAATGCTGTTGTTACGCACTCGTGACAAGAACTAATCTAAACCAGCATATAATGGCTGCACCTATGTATATTTTATCTACTTGTATCCCTACTAGAACTATTCGAATGGGAACGAGGCATGATAGTGGGTGCCCGACGCATGAGGCTTACGATTTCCGAAGTTTTTCAGAATTCATTATTCCGTGATTCACTGTATACCTTTTGTGCAGGGAATACTTCCTGGAAGGCATTACCGCCCACCATGCACAAAGAAGTAACTGACAACTACTACTATCCATTCTAACCGATAAGCCACGCCATATAAAAATCACACTCTAGTTCAAATATCACATCTTCCAAATCAATATCCAGTAGGTAGGTGAGACGTGGTTTAACATTCTTGGTTATGATAGCAAAAGATCCACCTATCACTACTAAAGCAAATACTGTATACCGGGCACAGGATATTATCTGGGCTCGTGAAAATGTTACCAGGACCTAGGAAGACTGGAAACGGATTGGTTGGTCCGAAGAATCACAATTTGTTGGTGTGAGCTGATTGAAGGGTCCGTGTGTGCCGCAGACTCATGAAGGCATGTACCCAATTTGTCAACAAAGCACCGTGCAGGTTGGTGGAGGATCCATACGTTGATGTGGGGTGCTTTTGCGTAGCATATATAGGGCCCGTTGGTCCTCCTAAACATATCACTGAAAGATTGCCACTAAGTTGAGCGGATTGTTGACCGTTTACACACCTTCATAGAATTTGTTCATGTCATGGATTCCAAACTGTGCAGAACTGATTTAATTAGAGTTTTCAACGAATGGTGATCTATCTCATGACTTCTGGTATTACGTACATACTTCACAAAAAAAAACACTTGCTGAGATCACTAGTAAAAAAACTCACGCAGATTATAGAAGCCGTTATTCGTGATAACAGCTGAACATGCCGCCGTCCAAGCAGCTCAGCGACTTCCAAACAAAGTTTTTCTTATTAGCGCTCTGTCAATATAAGTTGATCCTGCCCAAATCAACAAGTGGATAATATTATCCTAAAAACTTTCCTGCTACAGCAGCGGTTGGTTGGTTTATTGTAATTTTTGACGTCGACTACTAAGGTCATTTTGCGCCTTTTACACAAGTTATATCTGCACGCAGCCCGGGACAAACACAAACATTCCTGCCCACGGCGGGATTCGAACCCACGACCAGGTGGACTCGAAAACTAGAAAATCTACGCCCTAGCCCTCTCGGCCACCTGGCCGGCTCTGCAGCAGCGGAAAAAAGTGATGTAGTAATGTCTGGTCGACAAAGACCGACTTGACCTAAGCAGAGATGAGAAAAAAGATTGAGCGCGCAAATCCTTCTGCGCAGGTTACAAAAGTCCTCAAATTGCAAGACTCGAAGCTCCGGATATGTTGGCACCCGAAACCGCTCACTATTTCCTTACGCCACTACTCGCAACAACACTTCCTATAATGAGAATTATATTCCTGAAAATGCTAAATAGCACGTTCTTTGCATTGGAAACATCTCCGCTTCGCTCTCAGCCATTCCCAAATCAAGTGATCTATCTCCAAATCGCAGTTGGCGATTTCCACTCGATGTCGGCACCCGAAATCCCTCACCGCGCAGGCGAATGCGCGCTATATCTTATTTCTCTTATATGGTCCTAAGTTGGTCAGAATGTATTTTTGTTCAAATATATAAAACATGAAATAGTTTTCATAAGAGATGCTTCTTGAATTTCATGAAAGTTTATTCGGCAATCTTCCAAAAATATTATTTATTTTATCCATAACCTTCAGTATGCTTGCTATTCTGGGGGCCCTGAAGCTGATTCATCACTAGTGGATGTGTGTATACGCTTGAATTTCGAAACCCAAGAACTCACGGTGGAAAATAAAGGCGATGAATCGCCAAGATAGCGAAAGCTCCTGATAAAACGTAACAGAACTCATTTAAAAGTTAAATAAAAGTAATAATTAAATACTATTATCCATACTTTCCCTTACCATGACATCCGTCCAACAACATTTTCCTAACTATCACTGTTGCTAAATTTACGAAGCGTCCTCTTTCACTCCCGAATATTCTGCGCACAATCTTTGTTCTACCTAGGTACTGAAACTTTATTAAAGTTGTGAGGATGTTGTTCTCTTTTGTTTTGGGAGTAGGGAAATTAAAGTTGTGAGGGAATTTTTTTATTAAAGTTCCCCTTTTGTTATGGGAGTAGAGTTCATTACGGATTTAATTCCCATTGCGATTTTTAGATACATGAGAGAAATTGATGACTGCTCGTATCTTGTTTTTATCCAGGATTTAAAAAAGACACAAAATTGTTTCACCGAAATGCTTGTCAAAGGCTGACTATTTGCAGCTAATTCAAATAAAAAAGTTGCCATGACGACGGCTTAATAATATTTGAAAAAGATCTGCTGCTTAGCAACGATTCAGGAGACTTTTCAATCCACCTTCTAGTTCCATAGGGTAGATGCATTTTCTTAATATAGACAAACCCTTAAATGTTTGGACCATAAGACTGAGATTATTTATTTTTAAGTTATCGTAATGATTCAAGAACGACTTGTGCGCATTAATAAAACTATGAAATGAGTATATTGTTATTCTAATAATACCTATTTAGAGGATTTGGAGACTGATTATACTGATTTTCTCCAGAATAATATTTCCAAGAATAAATCAATTAAGACGTTGATTGTTAAGAATTGTTTTAATTCGGGATCTCTCCATCTTTAAAATTCTTTGAGTTTCGTGGCTGGAAAAATGCATGTTTTATCTAGTGGGATGAAAACTGGGGTACCGTATTTTAAGTGAAAGTAAATGCCATCTCAAAAAAGGAACCTATGATCCCAACACGTAAAGACTGTTACAAGCATGGAAAAAAAAACCAAGTCAACGGGTGGAAACAAATTCCTTAAAGACTCGTTAATGCGGCTTTTGAAAATCGGAAACAAGGATGTTGACAAATTCTTATACTATACAGGGTGTTCTCACCTAAAGTGAACCGAAGAGTATTTTCAATAGCCAACTTCTAAAATACAAATTTGACAAAGTATTTTCAATGAAAGAATTATTGTACATGTATTTTTATGTGAGGGGTTTTAATGTATATTCCATTTCCAATAAAACCGACGCCATTTTTGATTAAAGAAGTCGATTCTTAAATGATGTGCAATGGAAACGCCTATTTTTAATGGTACAGGGTGACCCCCAAAAAACGGGAATTTTTGAAATGCGTAGTGGCAGTATCGAGCAGGTGGCAGCGCTATGGGGCGGACAACAGTACCTTGAGTAAGTAAACACTTTGCCATTTTAGTAACCATGGGTCAGTTGAACGGACAATAGCGTGCGTTAGCCATAAAAATGTTTATAACCGTGTGATCTCAAAATTCGGTAACGTTGCCTGGCCCCCTAGATCGCCAGATTTGTCCGTTTGCGATTTTTTTTCTTGTGGGGCTATCTCAAGAGTAAAGTATATAGAAATTCACAGTATCCCAGCTGAGATGTTGCAATGGTCAGTGAGGAATGTCAACAGCAGATTTCAAGAATGCATTCGTACAGGAGGACGCCATGAAAATGATAAATTCCATTAATGTTTCGTAAATGGCAAGTTTACAGGTTTCAATTACTATGAATAAAATGTTTTTCTTCCATCACTCTTGATTTATTGGATTGTTAAGAAGTTCCCGTTTTTTTGGGTCACCCTGTATTTTCAGGTTGTACACAACATTTCAGAAACGTTTTACTTTCGTTTTTTTTTCAATTTATCCAACCGTTTAGGAGGCAGTGAAAGTAATGTGTGCTTTCACGAAAAACTGCAGAACCATTTCAACGAATACTAGTCACACGGAAAAGAAACAGTCAGACTATCAAGACATTTTTTACATTTTTATAGACGCACCGTCAACCTTTTTTTCGTTTAAATTGATGAACAATTTCCGTTTTTTTCCCTTTCTTTAAATTCAAACACACCACACATTCACTGCCTCTATCTCCTAACCGGTTAGATCAATTGAAGAAACACCAAGAATGAAACATTTCTCAAATGTTGTATTTACACATTCCAAAGTTGACTTTCATATTCGAAAATGGCGTCGTTTTTTGGAAATAAAATACACATAAAAGTCCCTCACATAAAAGTACAATAATTTTTCCATTGAAATACTCTCAGATTTGTATTTTAGATCTTGGCTATTGGCTCACTGCAGATGAGAAACCCCGTATAATCAAAGCCTGCGCACTGAAACGTCATACATTGTTACATGATCGTAAAAAATCATAATTTATAGCTTATCATTGGTAGAAATACGATTAACAATGCCTTTTTATGATGATGTAATATTTCGGACGTAAATTAATAAGGAATTCCTAAAGTGTAAGTCGTTGAAGGGAAAAGATTTTTCATAGAATCAAATTCTGAATGAAACTTGGTTTAATTTTAATGAACAATGAGTTTGTAATGAATCAGAGCTCTAAATAATTTTTTCAAATTCCTTTTGTCTATGATAATGGGAAGAGATGGCAAACTCAAATGGGTACAAGCAGCCGTCATGGCATTCTGATTTCGGTGTTATAAGCTATCGTTAATCTGAATATAAAAACCGACAGGCAATGATCTATTCACTGAATTGCCAAATACATGGGATACATATTCAATATCGTGTAGGACCTCCATTCGCTCGGCAAACTGCAGCAACTGGACCTGGCATGGAATCGATCCGTCGGCGGAAGTCCTCTTAAGAGATGTTCAGTTATGCAATCTCGATAGCTGCGCATAATTGCGTGAGTGTTGCAGATGCAAGCTCTTGTACGCGACTGGATCATTCGATAACATACCAAATATGTTCGATCGGGTTCACGTCTGGCAAATTCATTTGTTAGAATTGCTCACAATGCTTCTCAAACCAATCACGAGTAATCTTTGACCAGGTGACAAGGCGCATTATTCTTGACCATCCCATCCTTGTTAGGATACATGAAGGGTGCAAATGATCACCAAGCAGCTGGACATACGATTCTCAATCAACGGTAGGCCCAACGGACATTCAATAAATTTGTGAACATGATGTAACCACCACCAGCTTGCATAGTGCCTTCCTTACAACTTTGATCCATGGCCTCATGGAGTCTGCGCCACACTCGAATCTTACTATCAGCTTGCACCAACATGAAACGAAACTTATCGGATCAAGCTATGTATGTTTCCAATAATCTAAGTTCCAATGAATATATTCACAACCCTAGGAGAGGCGCATGCTCCGATGGCGAGCTCTAAGTAAAGGCGGTCTTCTGCTGCCGTAATCCATCAGTGCGAAATTTTGCTGCACTGACCTCATAGACACGTTTCTAGTAGGCCCCTCATTTAATATGGCTCTTATTGGCCTCGTGACGTGTGTCTGTTAGACCATTCTGCTCAGATGTCGCTGTTCACGAGCATCTATTAGCCGTGATAGGCCACTGCGCTGTCCATGGTGGGAGTGATGACGGAAATGAGCTACTCTCTATACACCTTTCACATGTGGATTGAAGAAAGTTAAATGACAGCACCACTTCAGAATTGGAATGTCCCATGCGTCTAACTCCAACTATCATTCTGCGGTTGCGTTACAAGACGTTTCAGACGACTGCTAATAGTGGAATTGACAGCAATCTGCCTATTTATATACCATTTACGAAATCCAAGCGACACTTGAAAATTTGCAAACGACGCTCCCATGAATTTTGGCACTTGAGTATATTACGCTGGAATATTATAATTTTTAGATGATATTAGTCTTAATAATAATTATCCGTTCCCTCATAAAAAACGTTTGCCGTAATTTTTTCATGAGATACCTGTTCTGCTTAGTTGGCATAAACGAAAAACCCTGATTTTTACAGTTATATAACTGGAATCGATATAGTTTTCTAAACCCTTTTAAATTAATCTGTATATCTCGTACATCTTCGTACTCTTTTAGGAATGAGCTCAATATCATTAAATTAAGTCACAATAAATATAGTTTGATATTATAATTTCTTAAATTATAGTTTAATATTATATAAAAATACTTAGATATGCTTTGTTTTTTTACAAGTGAAAATTATCCTTTATGTTCTTTACAATATCTTATCTGTTAATCTTTTAAGAACCATGATCTTTTGGTCTAACAAAGCATAAATTGTGAGTTGTAAACAACGGTGAAAATGACGCACGATCTACTTTACATTTCTAGACTTACGTGAAATTCAAATGAGAGACGCGTAGTTCCAATTCTAAAAACGTAAGGGAACCAAAGTCAATATTCTTGGCACGCAACACCTCGAATCTTATCCTTCATTGATATAAAGTAGTAGGTGGGTCCTTTAGAAATGCCTTGCATACGGATTTAGGATCATGCCCCAAGAGGCTTCTGCCTCTCCAATGCAAACAACAACACCAAGAATATCTATTGCCTCATCTATTTCAAGGTGCTCTGCATATGTGTAAATTTATATTAAATTTAAGATAATTTATATTAAAAGCGAAGAGATTATTTTGGTTTTCAGATGAAAGATAAACACATTTAAACTGCTATCAAAGTTTATCAGGGTTACTAGCTTTACCGATTAATTTAATTCAAGGTTGTTTAATTAAAAAAAATTATAAGTTAAATTAAATTTATTCTTCTACTTTGCACTAATTATTTGTAATGCTCTTGCGCTTCTATATCATTCACGGATCAGTTACAGTCCCTGAAGACCTGGTCGTTTTTCCTCTCTTCCTTTTAATGTTATTAATTCGTTTAACTCTCTTGAGAGAATCCGTTTAACATTCCTCGCAATGAGAGTTATTAATCTTAAGTGATTCTCCAAGGATGTTTAATTCTATAGTCATTTTTTCCTTGCAAATGTATCGTTTTAGATATTCTCCATCCTCCATTCTTTTCACTTCTTTGACATCAAGTTCTTTCCTCGGTCGAAAAATCACGTGATGGTATTGATTTCTAATTATGCTCCTGGTGTAATCTTTCTCTACTTTTTCGTTCCAAATAATAAAAAACGATCTCCTCACGTTCAGAATGCAAATGACTGAATTATACTTAAAGAGAAAAAAACACAAAATGAATTACAAAAGGAAAGCTGAGAGCCCTTTAAAATTACCTACAGGGGAAAAAATGTCGATTGTCTATTAAAATAGTTTCAGAGACGAGTTTTTTTTTATCTATTATTAGTTTGCACAATTTAATGATGATGACATCATTTGTTTTCTTATCATCCATTATTCACTAAGATGATGATAATGGTGATGATGACAAAGCTGTGATCTATTTAGAAACGAAAGTTTATTAAACAACGAAGGAGACAGAGTGTTTGAGCGAAAGGCATTCCTGGAAAATTTTAACGTTACTTTGTTTGCAGTAACGTTAAATGGAGATCAGTGAATGGGATTAAAATGGTCTTCTTGCACATTTCGAGGCTAACAAAGGCATTAAGTTATCTAAATAATGGCATTAGTTTATTACATGCTTGCTTCACATAACACCAATCAATTTACAGAAATCGGATGCTCAGATGTTGTTTGGTTTGTTTATATTTTAAAGGTCAGTAAGTCAAACGAGAAAGAATAGGGAAGTCTTTAGGATGTACTGAAGAGTGCTTACTAACTAAAGTTACCAACTAAACTCTATCTTGCCAAATACGGGATTATAAAAATTAAACTTCCCAACTCAGAAGGTTGGAGGGCTTTCTACTCAAAGAACATGCAATGCGCTCGCCATTAATTAAATTAAAATACTGATACAAAAGAGCGCCGTAACAAGATTGCAATATCAGTGGATTAACTTAGACTAGCGACAACATATACAAAAGACGAGTGAGATAAAAGGAGGGAGACATGTTAGTGAAGCTATTCTACTGAAACGGTGAGAACTCTTTTGCCACTATAGGGGGAATTGGCCGTTAGAAGACGCACGTCGAGGCCCAATATTCCCACCAATCTATGCACAATGATCAACATGACTGTTGATAAAGTTTGGCCGTGGAATACCGGAGACTCGCACGCTATCCAGGAAATGACCTTCCTCACTGATAAAGTGATTGTATGGCGTAGCTTCACTGCAACATTCATAATCGGATCTTATATTTCTTGAAAACGTGGCTCGAATAGGAATGCAAACATGTTTCCTCATTAGACAACGTTATCCTGACATGTTGAGAGAATTTCAACAACGGCAATGCGTCCAGGGCAGGATATTTTTGCAGGACAATGCACTTCCTCATATTCCTCGTACTGTTCGACAAGTGTTACGGCAAACCTTCACCGACGCATGGGTGCTCAGCTATGTTCCGCTTTTCCTCCTCGCTCATCTTATCTCACTCCATGTGACTTCTGGTTACGGGGCTTCTTAAATGATTGAATTTACTGAGAAAAATCCGACCACTGAAAGAATTTATTACTGCGGACTTACAGAAGGTTGTTAGGAATCTATGGTAAAAATTAGCATATTTAAATACTGCGCGCGCTTTCATTTCACGTGAGTGGTCACGTGAAATATTGTTAGGGCAGGCATTAAAATAGTTAGTATTCGGAAAGTGAGCTAAAAACATTGAGTTATGCCACCTAAAATTGACAGGTACTGGGAGGGCTGCATAACAGCCCTTTCCGACGTCAAATTCAGCTATTCCGAAATTATGAAAGCATGCAAATAACATTGGCAATACAAAAAGCGGCGCCATTAATGAGGGTAAAAAGCAGGCCAATCCGAGACCATTCACTAGCCGTACTCCTGATGTCGTCCAGAAAGTTCGAGCTCTCGTAGACGGATGTAACCCACGAACACAACGGGCCATTGCACAGGAGGTAGGAATATCTGTATACACCTTTAAACACAATTATCAACCGTAATTTACAACTGGAAAAGCGACACAAGAGACACGTTCATAAGTTGTTGCCGCGCCATGTTCAAGAGCAACGAATCAACTGCTGTAAACTGTATGAACGATACCTGGCGGATGAAAATTGGAACTAAGCGGTCACACAAAATGAGACGTATATTTATTTAAGCGACTGGAACAAGAGCCGAGCCATTTTTACCACCCAAGGATTTCTAGCGTTTCAGAAAATGGTACCGTGAATGCAAGGAATCATTTTCAAAAGGTTTCCTGATCGTGGCGGGATACAGCTACAGCGGCAAGTTAGCTTTGCAAGAGTTGAGTCAAGTACAGTCTATTCAAAAAGCGTTTTCACTTGTTTGAAAGGAGTTGAGCTAACCGAAGTTAATCGGTTATAAGGTCTAGTAGTTAAACGAAATTCGTAAAAGTTAAAATGGACTTGCCCGTCCAAAGTAGGAATAGGGATCAGGTTTATGATTGGTGTGGGCGTATTACACTAGCTTTAACTGAAAAGATTAATAGCTGCTTTCTATTTCAGTAACATATCTTTGAAGATGAAATATTTAACGCATTTACTAAAAACAAAGCAATAAATATTTAAGACTATCTCAAGAATGTTCGATGAGGGTTCATCCTACACCAAACCTCAGATGTTAAAATTAGTAATGAAAATAGGAAAGAAAATTCCACAGCCTGAATTCGAACCAGGAACCTTCAAAGACCCCGGAGTGGATGCCCCCTTACCGTGGGTCAGTGATTTGGGTACTTCAGGGATTCTGTGAGCTATGCTGTTTGTAGCACTGCTACTTTAGGGTCACCCTTACCAGAAAGGTCATGGTTGAGAAGTGAGACGAAGAGTATCCAAAAAAAACATATATCTGAATTCATACTGATCGGGTGTGGCGCAAGTTAAAGTCACCCGCGTTCGGCAGTTAGGTAGAGGCTCTCGTTTGAAAAATAGTCGACAGTCTTCCGGCTGTTATCTCGAAGCAATGCCTCCGAGAAGCCCCACCGGTGCACACGCTATGCGCTTGGGGAAACGGTCGGGGGCAGCGCATGCCTTTACCCAGGAGGAGAAACGGGTAGAGCGACAACGGGATCGGGTGCTGTCCATCGGCACTTGGAACGTATTCTCCATGACAGGAAAGGAATCAGAGTTAGTGGAGGAAGCCAAACGGTATCGACTGCATATCATAGGTGTTACCTCTATGAAACGTCCGGGTTCTGGAACTGTGGACTTAGAAGGAGGGTGGAAGCTCTTCTACTTAGGTGTCGACCCTAACATGACTGTCCAGATTATGTTGCAGATTGGACCCCCCTAGGTGGAAGACTGTGTCTCCTGAAGCTTCAGATAGAGAAACGGCCTCTCTCTCTCTATTCGTTGCATAAGCTCCGAATGCAGTCACAGACTACCCACTTTTTCTAGATGAAATTGATGCTGCTCTTAGCAGGAGAGGGAGCGCAGATTTTGTCATCCTGGTGGCCGACTTCAATGCACACGTAGGGGCTAATGATCAAACGTGGAAAGGCGTGATTGGGAGGAATGGTTACCCCGATTTAAATGCGAATGGGAGGTGCTTGTTGGATCTCTGTTGCAACGATGGACTTTCCATCACAAACACCTTCTTCCAGCACAGGGATGTCCATAAGTATACCTGGTACAGGGATACAATGGACAGGAAGTCACTGATTGATTTTGTAATCGTTTCAGCTGACTTATTCCGATCCGTGTTGGATACTCGTGTGAGAAGAGGGGCAGAACTATCAACTGATCACCACCTTGTTGTCTGCAATTTGCGGTTCTCTGAATCCATGCCAACCAAGCGAAATACTAGGTTCAGACAAACTTGGCGCATCAAATGGGAGGCATTGGAGGATGGAGCTGTGAGGAAGAACTTTGCAGATAACATATCTTCAAGTTTCAAAGAACTACCCAGGGATCGTGGTACCGTTGAAGAGGAGTGGCAGTTGTTTAAAACTGCTATGATTACTTCGGCTGCATTGTGCTGTGGTCGTAAGCGGCTGAGTGTGACGCAGGGCGGTGAGAAAAGGACTGCATGGTGGAACGTTGAAGTCCAAGAAGCTGTCAAGGCAAAGAAGGAAGCCTATTTGCTATGGCTTTCAAATAAGTCAACTTCGAGTTGAGTGCGGTACACTGAGGCGCGAAAAGCAGCAGCAAAGACAGTGTTAACAGCTAAAGCCAAGGCCTGGGAGAAGTTCGGGGAGAAATAGGAGGCAGACTATGGTTCGGCAAACAAGAAATTCCAGCAGACCATGCGCCGCCTCCGTGGAAAGAAGTCTCTTTCATCACAAACTATTAAGAGTTCAGATGGGAGGCTTCTAAAAACGGAGGAGAGTGTGTTGAATAGGTGGAAGGAATACTTTGCATCTCTTCTTAATCCGGTGACAGCAACAACTGAAGCACAAGAGGTGCACCTTGGAGCAGAGAATAGTCACGGTAGTATCACTGAAGCAGAAGTCAGATGGGCAATTAAGTCCCTGAAGACTGGCAAAGCTGCAGGTGATGATGAAATCCGGTCCGAGATGTTAAAGGCCTTAAATCAAGGTGGTATCCTGTGGCTGACTCGAGTGTGTCAGGTTGCTTGATATCTGGACAGGCCCCTAAGCAATGGCAGACAGTAATTGTGATCCCTTTCTTCAAAAAGGGAGATCAGAGAGATTGCAACAACTATCGAGGCATCTCTTTGCTCAACATTTCTGGGAAAGTGTACGCTAAGTGTCTGGAGAAGAGAAGTCGGGAAATAGTCGACTCTAAACTGTCGGGGGAGCAGTGTGGTTTCCGACCTGGCCGAAGCACGACGGAGCACATCTTTGCTTTAAGGCAAATCTTTGAGAAATTCTGGGAGTATGCAAAAGAGGTCTACGCTTGCTTTGTGGACCTCGAAAAAGCATATGACAGAGTTCCTTGGAAGAAGCTCTGGCAAGTGATGCAAGAGTATGGAGTGGATGGGCAATTACTGGTTGCTATCATGTCTCTGTACGAAAGCTCTGAGATGTGTGTCCGGATAAATGGCATTACGTCAAGACCGTTCAAGGGTGTTGGACTCCGGCAAGGGTGCGTACTGTCGCCCCTCTTGTTCATTATCTTTATGGACTGGATAGACAGGGTCAGCCGAGGCGATGAACGTGTTTGTGTGAGCGATTGCCTGGTGGAGAGGTTGCTCTTTGCTGACGACCTTGTCCTCTTGGATCTTCTCGCACGAACCTTCAGCATGCACTAGACCGGTTTGCAGCCAAATGTGAAGAAGCTGGATGAAGATCGGTGTGGCTAAAACTGAGATTCTGGTCCTTTCAAGACAGACTGGTCAGTGCGCTCTCCATGTTAGGGGAACCTCATTGAGACAGGTGGAGAAATTCAAGTATCTCGGGAATGCATTCACGAGTGATGGACGGCAGGAGAAAGAATTGGATGCTCGAATCGGTGCAACAAGCTGTGTCAGACGTGAACTGTGGCGATCCGTTGTAACGAAACGCGAGCTGGGTAACAAAGCCAAGCTCTCCGTCTTCAAATCTATCTTTGTCCCCATTCTCACCTATGATCATGAGGCTTGGGTAATGACCGAAAGAGTGCGATCGCGGGTACAAGCGGCCGAAATGAGATTTCTGAGAAGTGTGCAGGTGTTACCCTACTAGATAGAGTGCACAGCAGCACAATAAGGGAGTCTTTAGGTGTTGAGCCGCTATTTCTCCGCATTGAGAGATCTCAATTGCGCTGGATGGCCACGTAATACGGATGCCACAAACTGGTCCTCCTAGGCAGTTGTTATTTTCCAAGCCGGTGGGTAAGAGATTAAGGGGTCGGCCTAGAACCAAGTGGCTAGACTACATGGAGAATCTGGGTTCGAGTCGCTTGGGTATTACCAGGGAGGACATGCGCCTGATGGCGGAAGATCGCGATCGCTGGAGATCCTCCATAGGGCTGCTGTCCCCGCGACCCTAACGGATAAGCGGGTTTGAAAAGTAAGTAAGCAAGAACCTTCAAAGAACTGAAGGTTCCTTGTTCGAATCCAGGCTATGGAATTTTCTTTTCTATTTTATCAAAAAGTATTTAGTTTATTTGTTTTTTTCTGTATTTCGAACATTAATATTTTTATTATTACTTTTTAAATTCTTGAATATGTGATACTGATATTTTTCATATTGCCATATACAGGGTGAGTTTTTAAAAGTGGCCCGTGAACAACGTGTAAAAATGAGCATGAAAAGAGATAACAATGATCAAAGATCAGTACAAATAACCTAGAGCAGATGCTGGAAGTGTGCTCCATTATCCTTGAGGCACGTGTGAAGGCGTGTCCACATGTTCCTGAAGGCACGAGCAAGGGTTTCCGCTGGAATGGCCTGAATGGCTGCCTGGACGTTTTGTTGAAGGTCGGCGACTGTGCGCGGATTGTTCTGGCAGACCACACCTTTTAGTGCACCCCAGAGGAAGAAATCGCAGATCAATAGATCTGGTGACCCTGATGGTCAGGGCTGTTCTGTTCCTCGACTGATCACATGTTCGGGTGGGAACATTTCCTGGATACGAGCAAGTATTGCGTGTGTAGAATGGGCTGTTGCTCCATCTTGCTGAAAGTAAACATTGGCACGCTTGTCATCAATAAGTTGTGCGGCAAACACGTTGAAGATGTTGTGCACATAACGATCACAAACACAGGATGATGCGACAGGCGGAGATAGCACACAATACTCCAATTTTTTGTGGATGCAATGGAGACTCCATGACCACATGCGGATTGACGGAAGACCAGTGGCGCATGTTCTGTTGAGACAAACCCAGTTGCTGAGACAGCCGCCGTGATGACGTTTTGGGACTGCGTAGCATGTGTTCTTCAGCAGCAGCAATGGTTGCTGTCGTACGGTCCGTCCTTTTGCGCACTTTCTTTGCATTCAGTACTGATCCCGTTGCAGGCCATTTCGCAATTAACTTTTGTATTGCACTCTTAGCAGAAGGTTTTGCAGGCACAGCACCAACTTAAAACTTAATTTTAAACTCATCTGCATATTGTTTCCATGATCCATGCCGTGCATAGTGCTCTACCACAAAAAATGCGCTGTTGCAGAGATAACACCATTATCGTCACTTCGCAGAAACGACTACCAAATACACCAATATCAATCTCTGAACTGCGCAATATCAACTTCGCAATATCACATGAATGAGAAGTCATTTGAAAACTTACTGCGTATTAATTTGCGCCGGGCCACTTTTAAAAAACTCACCCGGTATTAAGCTTATATTTTATAAGATAACGAAAGCCATTACGATATACCGTATAGTAAAGAGCATATATCATTGTAAATATATGCCTTTTCCATATTTCTGATATTTATTTTTATACGAGAGACGATTGATAAATAAGGTCTGTAACTTTTCTGTAACTTTTTTATTTGTTAACCGATTTTCAAAATTCTTTTTGTATCTTATACTCACATTTGTCCTCTATGTA